>APFE031103767.1:0-67236 GCA_000404065.3 Pinus taeda | reverse complement strand
GAGGGGAGGCTCGATGGTCCTTTTGTTCGAGGGAAGGATTGTTGGATATACGATCAAAGTCCCACATTGACTAGAAGTGGGGAGGATCATGGGTATATAAGGATGGACAAATATCTCCATTGGTATGAGGCCTTTTGGGGTAAGTCTAAAAGCAAATCCATGAGGGCTTAGGCCCAAAGTGGACAATATCATACCATTGTGGAGATATGTGGTGTCCAGAGTCCTTACAAGTGGTATCAGAGCCATGCCCCGAAGTTAGCCAAGTGGATGAATCATCGGAAATGGGATCCGTGGATGAGCTCGGTTAGACAGGCGGTGTGCTCCGGATTCTTCATGGACGTGTTGGCCCCAACACGGTGAAGAGGAGTTGACCTGGGATAGAGCAAGCTCTCGAGGCAGGTGGTGTTCCATGTAAGGCGTGTGCTTCCAACGCATTGGAGTGGAGAATCCTGGTTGGTAGAGCGTGGACGGATGGATAATTGTTTGAGGGGAGGCTCGATGGTCCTTTGTTTGAGGGGAGGATTGTTGGGTATACAACCAAAGTCCCACATTGACTAGAAGTGGGGAGGATCATGGGTATATAAGGATTCCATTGGTATGAGGCCTTTTGGGGTAAACCCAAAAACAAATCCATGAGGGCTTAGGCCCAGAGTGGACAATATCATACCATTGTGGAGATATGTGGTGTCCAAAGTCCTTACAAGTGGTATCAGAGCCAAGTTCGAAGTTAGCCAAGTGGATGAATCCTCGGAATGCCGAACGAAAGTGGTGGGCCCCGGTAATATCACGATGGGATCCGTGGATGAGCTCGGTTAAACAGGCGGTGTGCTCCGAATTCTTCATGGACGTGTCCTGGTCCCAACACAGTGAAGAAGAGTTGACCTGGGATAGAGCAAGCTCTCAAGGCCGGTGGTGTTCCATGTAAGGCGTGCGCTTCCAACGCATTGGAGCGGAGAATCCTGGTTGGTCGAGAGTGGACGGATGGATAATCGTTTGAGGGGAGGCTCGATGGTCCTTTGTTCGAGGGGAGGATTGTTGGGCATACGACCAAAGTCCCACATTGACTAGAAGTGGGGAGGATCATGGGTATATAAGGATGGACAAATATCTCCATTGGTATGAGGCCTTTTGGGGTAAACCCAAAAACAAATCCATGAGGGCTTAGGCCCAGAGTGGACAATATCATACCATTGTGGAGATATGTGGTGTCCAGAGTCCTTACATCTTGCTAGAGTACTTGACCCCCTTGAGTTGGTCAATAAGGTCATCAATCCATGGGATTGGATACCTATTCTTGAAAGTGATTTTATTCAGTGCCCTATAATAAATTCAAAGTCTCCAGGTCTCATCTTTTTTCTGTACAAGTATAATTGGGCTCCATCAAGGTGAGGAACTTGGTTGAATGTGCCCTTTTTGTTGCAACTCTTGGATCTGCCAATTGATTTCCTTGTTTTCCAAAAAAGAGACCTAGTATGTTTTCCCATTAGGTAGAGGTCCTCTTAGATTCATATTGATCGAATGATTGACATGACAGTGCAAAGGTACCCCTGTGGGTGAGGAGAAGATGTCTCTGTACTCTTCCATGACCTTATCAACTTGCTTTTGTTGCGCAGAGGAACCCTTTCTGGGGGGCATGGATGTGAATCAGAAAGAAAATGAATTTTCCATTATGAGAGATGATATTACTGCATTGCTAGCCAATATCGAAGAAATGGCGGTTGGTGGGGCTACCTTTGGTATCCTATATAGTTTTATGCCCAAAGTAATAATAATAGTGCAAGGTTTGGACTCATACACAACATGATGCTTCCACAAGCATGGTTGGCCTAATAAAACATCACAAACTTCAAGAGGATCAACATCACATAATACCTTGTTTCTGAAGGGCTTGATGTTGTAGGGAAGGTGACATTGCTAGTTGACGCAGAGATCTCGTCCTTGGTGGAGCCACCTGATGGTGTATGGTTGTGGCTTTGGTGTGTTCAAAAAGGCTAATCACTTAACAAACTTTTCTGAGATGAGGTTATTTTGGCTCCCACTGTCAATAAGGAACAATAGCATAGAACCCTTCACCCACATCTGTGAGTGGAAGAGATGCTCCCCCTCATATGGATATTTGGGCTTAACCTTCTAGACCTTGGTGATGGCAATGGTGGCACTAGGTTATACACCAATAATGTTCTTTCCCTTGTTGGGTGCTAGCTCAAAGTTAAAACATGCATCTAGCTCTAAATATTTTAGGTCGCCCACCAGTGACTACTTGGTGCTCTTGTGGAACTCACACCACATTCTTATGTCCTTCTTCATATTCGTGGTGTTATTATTTTCTTGTGGCTTCAATTGGTTGTCTTGAGTCACTCCACCTTGGATCTGTCCTTTTTTCTAGGGTTTGGAGGTGCCTTTTCCCTGCTTTGGATTCAAAAATACAAAGTATCGCTTCTTCTGTTTAAATTTCTATTCAATCTTGACAATATATCGGTACATTGTGCCAAGAAAGGAGATGTCAAGGAACTCCAATTCTGCCTGGATTTATTTTTGTACAAAACCACAATACTTGAGTACCAGATTCTGCTTAGAATCCTTGATACCCAACTTTGTGCGTAGGGTATGAAAAATATTCATGAACTCCAACACGTCTTGGTCCCTTTCCTACCATAGTATGGTCCATTTTATGTACTTATTTTCATAGCTCCTGACAGGGTAATATTGTTCCTTCATGACATCTCAAAAGGAATTCCAAGAGGGTGCAACAAAAAGTAGTGATTTTTCCTCCTTATCCTCTTCTCAAAGTAAGTTTCCCACGAGTCCTTGACATGGGGGTGACTTTGAGGAGTGCAAAAGTAATCTTTTCCCTATCAAAAAAATTATGGACCGAAAAAATATCCTTCCAACAAATTTAACCATTTATTGAGAGCATTTATGTCTATATGGCCTTCAAATATAGGAATGTAAAAGTTAAATTGTACCTTAAAGAGGGTGGTGCCTCTGAAGTGACTTTTGGATGAAGATGTTTCGCCCACTAATACTCACAAAAGGATCTGGGAAAAATTATCCAACATCTCCTTCCTTTGTCACTCGAGGGCCACTTCGAGCAACAATTTGAAAGGATCTCCTATTCCCTCTTCTTTCAG
Source organism: Pinus taeda (assembly GCA_000404065.3). Taxonomy (NCBI): domain Eukaryota; kingdom Viridiplantae; phylum Streptophyta; class Pinopsida; order Pinales; family Pinaceae; genus Pinus; species Pinus taeda. The sequence continues at coordinate 64,105 of APFE031103767.1, read as the reverse complement.
TTCTTCCGCCATGGGATGTTACCAGTGTCTGCAAGACCGGCCTTGAAAGGGTTTAACCAGTTCAAGTCCCAACTGCTTATACCCTGTCCTCGTTGGGGACATGCAAAAAAAAAATAAAGAAAGAGTAGACTACTCTGATACCATTGATTCAGATTTATGAAGGAACTAAATGAAATACAAATTTATAAACAAAAAACACAAAGATACAAAAAAAATTAAATTAAATTAATAAATAGCAACTGCTAAAAATTGTTTACATGTTGAACGGAAACAAACTAGCTCAGGCAATGGTAGTTTATCTCTGAGAAGAGATGTGATGGTTACATGCCTTTTGAACTGATTTACAATGAGGCTCTCAGGAATTTTTATCATGAAGAAATAATGGAAAACTAGAAACATCCAAAAACCTAAGCCTAGGATATGAAGCACTAAAAGCTTATGGGTCTCACTAGGGTTAGTTTGAATATCAACTTCCGAGGGTCATAAATTTGTCGTATGATCTCTGTTTGACACACACAATATCCTATTAGAAAGGTCTATTTGAGGACAAAAATTTTGACTGTAAACATTTACTGCAAGACACATGTTTGCCTATTTCCTCAAAAAACATCATGGAGGGCCTCCAAACATCTATGAAAATTCGGGACTTGAAAAACTGCCAAATATAGAAAACTACCAAAATAGGAAATTATGCTGGAAATTAGGAAACTGAAAGGAAATAGTGTTGGGGATCCAAGTCGAATAGGCAGGTGGCCACCAATATCCACCTGGATCATATAAGAGTTTGGAGAAGTGTTTAAGATGGTACTTTGGCTTCCACGTAAAAGAGATATTGGATTCACTATTGATTGATGCTAGGGGTTACCTTGGTCTCTAAGTTTTTATATAGAATGAGTACACCATTATTGAAGGAATTATAGATGAAACTGAAATAATTTTTAAAGAAAAATACACACACCCAAGTGTAGTTCCATGAGGAGCACCAATAATTTTTGTATGGAAGAAGGATTGAACTTTGAGGCTGTGCATTGATTTTAGGCCATTGAACAAAGTAACTATGAGGAATAAATATATTTTTATCAAGAATTGATGACTAATCAACTAAAAGAAGCAAATGTCTTCTCAAATATTTATTTAAGATTATACGACCATCAAGTAAGGATAAAAATGGAAGACACACATTAAGACAAATTTCACTACTAGATATGAACACTATGCATTTTTGGTAGTGTAATTTGGTTTAACAGATGCACCATCTACTTTCAAATACTTGAAAAATGGGATCATCAAGAAACATTTGGACAAGTTTATCATTGTGTTCCTTGATGACTTTTTTCTTTACTAAAAATAAAATAAAAGCATAAAAAGCACTTGAATTGAGTAATACAATTTCTAAGACATCCTCAGTTTTATGGTAATTTAAGAAAATGTTCATTTTATAAAAAAGGAAAATTCATTATTTGGGGCTTATTTTTTATAAGGAGTAGCAATCGATCAAGTGAAAATTGAAGCAATAATGGGAGGATGAAGAACGTTTGAGGTTATTACTATATGCGTGTTGACGGTTCAGAATGTTTTGCCAAGAGTAGGGGGTCGCCCCAGTGTGGAGTCCCAATTAGACCCCAGGCCATTTGGGATAGGATCCCCATTCGTTTTGTGGGCTCGATTGCCACCATGTGTGTGTGTTACTGTTAGATTTCAAATGTAGTGAAATTAATGTGAGACCTAGTGTAAAATACCTAAAGAATGAGGACGAAATCAACTCTACATTGATGGCTTGCAGAACATAATACAAGAAGGTAACAAAAAATTAATGAGAGAGAGCATGCCTTAAGAAATAATATGATAGTTAAGACTAAGTAAGACATAGACAAGTACGAAAATCTAGAAACCAACTGTAAATTAGTTCACAATCAGTTACTAACATTAACATTGAATGAAAGAGTAGAGATTCAAAGTAAAATATATTGGGTACATGCAAAAAATTAGTTCATTAACATGTAACCAATATGTAAACATGTGAATAAACAACAAAAGCATGGATAACCATTACAAGTGCCACTAACATGCATGGGAATCAGTGAAATAAGTGGAAAACTTCTCATTGAATGTTGATAAGTCCAAGCACATGCACTACAAGCCTCTCAAAATCAAATAGTAAAATGAGAGTAGTTCATATCACCTCTAAAACACAAAACCATAGCCTCACAATTACTCCACCTATCAGCTACCAAGAGAAAAAGTGCTCGGATCCTTGAATGTTATAGTTAAACTAATATTGAAATGCCAAAGCCACTATGAATGAAGCATGAGGGGTATTTATACAAGTGGGTGGGTGGCCTTTCACCTCTCCCATCAATTTTCAATTCCCTCATTGCCTATCTGAATCGTAAAACTTTTCATATTCTAAATAACCCTTGGACTACTTTTATCATTTGATATTTACAATAAAATAACATTTCTAATGTGCCAAAGAGAATTAACAAGCTTTGATGCCATAGCACGGGGTTTTATTTGTTGAGTCATTGTTCTAATAGTTCTGACCTTTGAATGGTATCAACTTCAACTCATGAAAGGTTTATAGCATTGTTGAGCCCAAGGTCTTCATAATATTCCCACATAACAATTAAAAGAGATTATTAATTCCTTCATCAAGAACCAACTCAACGATACACAAGTTTACATTTAAATGACCCTCAATGCTTCTACATAACTAAATAAACCCTTGAAATCATGTTGAGGAAAATAAGAAAAGAGGATTATTATTGCCAGAAGCTATAAAACAAAAGCCAGACATTGCCTCATTGCCTTACAAACCTTTATGATTTTCAAAGGAATGATAGACTTCCAAAGACCTCCACAACATTTCTTAACAGATTCCTACGCCTATTATCTTTATGATTAATAAAATTTCCACACTCAAATACGCCAAGTTAAAACAATAATATTTATAATAGGGAAAACATAATGAGTCCCATGTCATAGGATGTGAATTCAGATGATGTAGCAATCCTCAAGGAGCCTCATTCCTGCATGCATGCGACCAACCACTAGGGTACAAGATAAAATGTTGCAATAAAATAAAATATGAAAGTTATAACATAATAAAAGATAAAATATAATATCAATCATATCTCCCTCTATCATGAATTAGATCCATGGAGTGTTAGGGAAACTCCTTAGAAGATTTAAGGCTCTCGATACAAAATGAGCAACATGTCCTTGTGAATATGTTTATCTTTAGGACCCAAAGGAAAAAATAGTATAAATCACTATTATTTTCCTAATTGCTATTTGGGCACTAGAAATATCACAAAGAAGTCAATGATGTCTACACAAATCTATGTAAGAATAGGTTTTCAAACTGGTACTACTTAAAAATGTTTTCTTCTCTGCAAATGCATAACCAATTATTAGGGCATGGGATGAAAGATTTCAACCTAATAAAATATCATATTGTAGCAAGCATACTTCCCTTTATTATGAATAAAATGGTTGTTGTTGTTGTTGTCAAATTCCCCAAAAGAATCACCCTTCAAAAATATTCAACATTATTGTGCAAAGACATTCTAGTAATCAATACACAAAAGGAGGCATAGAATGAGGCTTCATTATTCTCCAATGGAGGTTTGCATCCATCATGAGATAACTCCATTTGTTCTTTGAGAATATGACTCTTATCTTCTCACTGGTATCACCTCCACCATTCTATTGCAAAGCTAAAATTGGTAAATTGTTCAACAATAGGGAATATAGCCTTGGAGACCCTTTCACTGTGTAATAGTCAGCTAAGCATGGATTTCGGGTTAGGTATTTTTCTCTACCAATGACTTCCTTGACATGTTTGACACTCAAAATCCATTATTTCTTGTAGTATAATGTTGTTATGTCAAATAAAGCTGGTGTATATGTCGAGGCTCTACAATGTTGGTTATCATGTCTATTGGATATCAATGAGTTTATTACATTTCACATTCACATCACCCATTCTATTTTTTTTGCAATCCTTCTATTGTTTTGCATTACATCAATCCATACATAAACAACACACTTTCGAATATTTCATACAATCTTTGCCATGCATTTGTTATCACTACAACATATTCTAATTTAAGTTTCTCAACTCATCATTTATTTTATTATCCTTCTTCACAATGCATCGTATTATCCCTCAAAAGAGTTGGTTAATCCCTTCAATGCACTATATGTGTGTCCCTTCACACATTTGTTTTATTTCTCTCCAACTCAATGCTTGCATTCTTTACCACGCATCTATAATATAATATCCATCGCATCTTTAATACATGCAGCATTAAAATATATCCATCCATGCACTTTTGCATGGTAGCCTTGCATGCAACAAATAACATGAACCTTTGCAGGGTTTAAATATGTGATTTCTTGTGTGTGTTGTTTAAAATTATTCCCATCGCTCCTTTATATGCACTTGAATATATACTTTTATATTGCAGGTTTTGCATTGGTTTCTAACCCTCCTTTCCAATGATTTTCAAGCCAACCCATTGATGTTTTCAATGATTTTCAAACCAACCCATTGATGTTTTCAAACGCATTCTTTGAATGGATTTCAACGATGTATTTAATGGTTCTCAACGCACCTTTCAATGCAATATTTTCAACGCACCTTTAAATGCATTGTTTGAATGCTTTTAAATTCTCCTTTTTGATGGTTATCATCATTGCCTTTAATGGTTTTAAATGTTGCTTTTGAATGGTTATTCAACGCCGGTTTTAATGGTTCTTTTAGTGGTTATCAAACAACTTATCAACGCAAACCCTTTTTTGGCTTTCAAACGTTGCCTTTGACTGGTTTAACGCTGCCGTTTGATGACGGAGTTGCCACTGGAATTTGGCCAAAAGAATTTCAAAAAATCTTGTAAAGGTAGGGTTTGAATCGTGTTTTTAATAGTGGAAATAGATTCAACACCATAAAAAAAAATGTGTAAGACACCTAAAATTTTGAAGTTTAACAACTATAACTTGTTTTTACAAAAATCCTTGTCAGATTTTCTCTAAATATAACTGGAATTTCCATAACTTTCCGAGCAACTCGTTGCCACTGGAATTTGGCCAAAAAAATTTCAAAAAATCTTGTAAAGGTAGGGTTTGAATCGTGTTTTTAATAGTGGAAATAGATTCAACACCATAAAAAAAAATGTGTAAGACACCTAAAATTTTGAAGTTTAACAACTATAACTTGTTTTTACAAAAATCCTTGTCAGATTTTCTCTAAATATAACTGGAATTTCCATAACTTTCCGAGCAACTCCTCCATACTATTATATACTTCGAAAACAACTCCTCCATACTATTATATACTTCTTTTCGAGGCATTTCCGTATTTTGACTCCAACGCATTGCAATACTCTTACGCATTTTAATAAAACTCCAACTCACTGCTATCTATATTTGTAACACATTTAATAAAACTCTCCAACGCATTTTGTGTAGCCATTGCCTTCAACGTTGTTTATGATTTGACGTAATCACTGCAATGCATGGTATTCCCATCCAAATCCATTCAACCCACCAGCGTGCTAGCTTTGTCTTTAAATGCACTGCGTTATTTATTATTTCAACGCACCAACATTTCAACTTGCTATCCCAATGCATTGCTTGCATTATCCATTGCCATGCATTTTTTTAATATATGTGCAACAGTCATTTATTTCCTTCCGTGAATGGTATACAACCTTTATTATACCTTATTTGCAGCAATTGCATTAATCCCTAAGTGTAACGATGTTGAATATAAGATGTTTGCAACGTTTAAGGTGTATCTCTGCAAAGAGAATTAAAATGAGAAATTATTTCTATCAATTTAGTAACGGAAGTAGATGAGATACAGTGAGACAAATAATTTGGGATGGAAATAAAACAATTTATTAACTAAAGAAATATAGAAGCAATAATATAAGTATGGGAAGTTGAAGCAAAAGAATACTCCCCAAACTTAGAATTAATTTTTTGAATGTGTTGAATGGATTTATTGTTGCAGTGTTTGAATAACCTTCATATGATCTTGAAAGATAATGACCATTTATGTTCTATCATATAGGACAAATCTGCATGCCTCGTACATGCTAGGCTCTTGTTACCATGTCTCCATAAAATTAGGGTTTACAAAGTTCATATGCTTATTAGGGTTTAATGTCACTTTGAAATCCTAGCTTATCTATCTCCAAGATTCACATAAATAGGCAATAGTTGGATCTAAAAGGGAAAAAATTATTGCATATATAGAACTATGCAAGGTTACCTTGCATGCCCAAACATAATAATCATTAGTAAGTGTGCTAATAAGAGAAGTTTTAATAATTTTAATGCTAAAGCTTTGGATTCCTAATAAATGGTTGATATTGTAAGCATAATATGGTTGTGATGCCTCTCATATCTTTACTTGAAAGCTAATTCAATGCATAATGTGAAAATTGAAGGTTTTTTTCTTGAATATGACAATACATATATCTAAGCCCTCTTCTCTATTCATAATCAAGGAAACTTATGGGAATTTAAGTCTTGCATAATCATCACATTCCTTTAAGCAAAATGATATGCAATAGTAAAAAATAAAGTCCTAGAAGTTGCATTGATGTGTCAAAAGATACTTGAGTTTGAAAACCAATTCAATATTCAAGTACATGAACCAACATAATAACCAAGAGGCATCAATGTAGAACGCAATCTCCAACAATGATGATGCAACTAGCATGACTTAAAAATACCATGAAATGCTCATGAAAGTTGAGGTTTGAAAATGCAAATCAGAGAATGAAAACCATAGTGAATAATAGCGAAAAACACAAGATGTCTGCCTATCATCTACAATACATATTATGGAGACATAAGAGTTGAAGGTGCATCATGAAAGAAGCAACTTAACAATCCCTATGCATCTAATAGAATGAGAAACAAGATGAAGAAATATGAGCATGTGCAATATGCTTTGTAGAATCATGAGAACCCAAAGAGCTTGATGATAGCTAGATCACTGGAGGACTTGACCAATTCAAGACATAAGCACATATGTTAGACTTTTAAAAGCAGAGGGGGACCCAAAAATTTAAGCATTTAGGGTAAAAATTTTGGGTGTTGTTGTAGCAACTACAACAACATGCTAAGGGAGCATCAACATTATGCTCAGTTAAGAAAATGTCCATTTAATCAGAAGATATTCATTATTTAGGGCATATTATTTATAAGGAATAGTAGTGGATCAAAAATGTTTAAAAAGTGAGTTCTTTCATAGGACTTGTTGGATACATTAAAAGTTTCATGGAAGGATTTTTCAACATTGCACATTCAATTGCATCATTACAAAGAAGGGGCCAAATTTTGATGGACATTACAATGTGATAAACATTTCCAGTAGTTACAGAAGATACTTACTAGTGCACCTATTCTCAATATTTTTTTTATCAAAATGAAGTTGTGGTGTGTTCATATTCTTGCAAGGAGAGAATTGTTGGAATTCTTACTCAAAACACGAATGTGGTTTGCTATGAATATAAAAATCTTAAGTAACATGTGAAGACTCATGTCACACACAACCTAGGGCTTGCTAACATGTGCATATATTGAAGATGTGGAGACATTTTTTGATCGAAGAAAACTGGAGTTAAGAATAGACCATAGTGAACTGAAGTATTTATTTGAATAGCAAAATTTGAATGTTACAAAGATATAATGGTTGGAATTTTCTTGTGAATTTGAGTGTCATAACAAACATGTTAAAATTAAGGAGAACAAGGTCATTAACGCACTTAGCAAAATGATACATGCATTACATGTTACAACCATTAGCATGTGCAAATCATAATTGGGTATAGAATTCTTGAGGTTTCTTTCCTAGATGAACATTATCTTCAAGTCAAAGAGGATTACACTATGATAATGTACAACAAAAATATGAAGGCTATATTGGAATATAATAGAATTATTTTGCATAATAATAGAGTTTATATTTCTAGATTTTGTGAATTAAGGAAACTTGCAATGAATGAGATGCATAATGTTCTATACATAATGTTATATATGCTCAACATATATGATACCATAATTGCAATGGTAAGAGGTCAATATATTTGGTCAGAAATGAAGAAAAGCATAGTTGACTATATAGTTAGATGTATGAATGTCAAAGAGTAAAGGTTTATCATAAACACCTACCAAGATTTCTATAGCCATTTTCCAATACTGGAAGGAAATGGGAAGTAATCACCATTGATTTTATTAGTAAGTTCTTAGGAAAACAAAAAAACATGAACCAATCATGGTAATGGTGTTCAGATAAAAAATATTGTTGACTTTATTCCAATTATGTCCACTCATAAGTCAACTAATATCATAGAAATTTAAATGAAAGATATTTCTAGAATGCATGGGATACCTAAAGCAATCATTTCAAACAAAGATGCAAAATTTACTTCAAAATTTTGAAATTATTTTTTCAAAGGATTTGAAAACAAGTCTAAATTTAAGGACAACATACCATCCACATGTAGATGGGAAAATAGGGTAAATTAAGTGATTGAAGATATGTTTAAAATGTATGTGTTGGATTAGTCATCCAAGTAGGGGGGTTACTTGTATTTAGTAGAATTTTCATATGAAAATTGATATCATACTTCTCTGAAGATTAATCCATTTGAATTTTTGTAAGGTAGAAAGTGCAATATTCCAATTGTTAGTTTGGACAATGCAATAAACAGAGTAGTACTTGGGCCAAATCTAGTCAAAGAAATGGAAGAGAATATGGTTATGATAAAGTATATTTTGAAGATAATGCAAGGAATTCAAAAGAGTTATGCATACAAAGGCATAATACAAATAGAATTTAGGATTTGGGAGTATGTATACTTGAAAACTAGACAAAATAAGAGCTCCTTAAAGTTAGGAAGTTGTCCTAAGTTGGCAACTATGTAGTGGAAATGTTTTGATATATTAGGTAGGATAGGCCTATTGTATATGAACTTGCATCTAATCCCCTAACACGTTTCATGTATCACTATTAAAAAATTGTGTTCTTGACCCTAACCATGATATTGGTTAAGCTTTGAATCAAGTGGAACAAGACAAAGATATCTAGGTACAACCAATTTGCATCTTGGACATGAAGGTCACGTTAGAGCAACGAGGAAAGTAAAATTCCAATAGGCATACTACAACCTTGAGAAAGAAACATGGAAACTTTAGGATTCAAGAGCTATAGGATAATTCATAATTTAAGAGGGAGTGGAATACAATATCTTTGTTTTATACCACATAATATGAATGTAGATTCCCTAGCCACATATGTTGGAGTATGGGAGGGGAATTAGGATAGCCCAAGGGACTATTTAGTAGAGAAGAGGATTCCATTCCTATTGCTGTGTAGGCTAAGGAGGAAACATGATGGTAGATTGGGATAGTCATAGAGGGGTTTCTAGCTTATGACAATCTTATGGATTTTGGGTTGAGTAACAATATTTATTTCCATACTCAGAAATTCACCCTTTTGAATTCATAGCATTAGCTCAAGGGAAACCTCTCTCATAGAAATAGGTGTGATAAAGAGCTTAAGGTTGGGAGGAACATCCTCTGTCTATAGCCAGTTGGAATATTACTCTCCTAGAAAGACAACTAATTTTATTATGTCATGGAATTCCATGTATTTATATTTTTGTTTTGCATTATATTATATTTAATATTTTCAATTTCTTGTGTATGGATTTAATTTACATAGTTGTGGATGAAAGCATTGTAGCATCACATTCATATTTGAATATTATTTTAATGTGAGGTCATTGTATCTTTGCTTCCACCGTTGAGTTCTACATTCAACTAGAGAAATGATTTTGCTATAAAGGATAAAATTGCATTGTGTTTTTGAGGTGAAATGTTAGCCTCAATAATTATAGGTATTATTGGGTATAATATTAGGCTAAGCCCATATTAGTATATAAGAAGAAGGTGAGAGAAGTCTTACATTGTGGTTAATATAATGTTGGGTAATTATGTCCTCATTAACACTAATCACTTTAATTATATATTTTATGCCTGTTCTAATATGAAATACCTTATATAATATTATAATGGATATGTTTAAGGGATTGGTATGCTCATTTCTTCACCTTTCATTATAAGGTTATAATTTATAAACTAGTTCATTTTCATATGACAAATTTTTTTTTATGTATTTTAGAATTGAGGCTTGTGTGATTTGAAGAAGATCATGTGTATTGAAACATGGGTTTGATGAGGGCAAGAGATAATTTTATAAACCAATGTGAAATTATGGGTAATTCAATAAATTGATTTGAAGTTGTGGAATATTGAAAGTAGTCTTCATACACCATTTTGATGAAAATAATAGAATAGGTGATATAAATCCATTTGTAGTTGAAACATTTGATTAAACAATTCATTTCAACATGCATGTGCAAATCTACTTGAAGTGAGAAGGAATGAAATTTTGAATATATTCCACTTCATTATTGGTCTTAATGATTTCATCATTCTCCTTGTTTTAACAATGGATTAGTTCTTGATGGGGCTTTTAATTACCTTCGTAATTGTGAAAATAGACAACCAAAAGACTATACATTGAATTTTCAATCTGAGGTTTGTATTGAACTTGCAAATTGACATGCATCATCTATGTTAGTACAAACTGAAGTTGTAGTAACCTAAATGAGTGTCACAAGAAAATATATTAGGATTCCTTCACAAGTCACTAGGATAAATGTACTTGCAATCCAATCCACACTTACAAGAATGTAAGGGCACACTTGTTAGAAAGTAAATCTCATTTACAAGAAAGTAAATCATGCAGAAATCTAAGATGACTTGTTATAGTTGTGGTTAATTGTGTTTGTTGTAACATAAACGTAGTTGCATATGTAATATGATGTAAAAACTCACAAACCATAAAACCACACTTTGTTCAAAAAGAAATAAGGTTATAACTCAATTGTTGTAAATAGAACTCAATCAAAAGAATAATAATTGTAATTCTAGAAAATAAATAGAGTATTTGGTGTCAATGTAGAGTTTTAGCAACGAGTGTTATGAATATACTTCATATAAAAATAATAGATGTAAATATAAATATAATATTAATAATTAATTAACAAATAGTTAGTTACTTACTAAATGAAGAGGAGTATCTTAGAGACATTATCATCCATGAAAGGGCACCTACCTAGGTATATAAGTAAGCAGTACCTCATTGCAACCATTACAAACATTTTTTGTACATTCAACAATTCTTATATTTAATTACTACTTGTTATACGATGGATACTTACATATTTCAGTGCTTTTGAATTATTTTGTTGTGTATATGAACTTTGCTCGTTACATTGGTATTAGAGCATTCCTGTGAGTATACAAACATTGTTAGTTACAGTGGTATCGAAGCCACATTCTCTGATATCGGCCATTGGTCATTAAATTCTTCATCAATGTAATTGTTGTTGTGATCAAGTGTTTCGCAAGTTGGAGGTTCTCCATGATGCCTGATTCACTGCAGGCCTTTGGTCATTAAAAAAAGAATAAATAAATAAAAAGAAAGAATATATTATAAAAAAATATTTAAAAATAGAATATATATAAAAAATAGAATAATAATTAAAAAATGCAACAAGGTCAACAAATCTACATCCGTCATCGCCATCATGTTGATCATCGACCAAGTCATCAATTGGTATCTGCTATTCATACATTCATCCACTCATTGTTGGACATGTATGTTGTTTGACCCTTTGTTTCTCCCTGTCAATTCCGTCACCATTTTGTTATTCATTGTTTTGTGCTTATTCGATCGCAAACTTGTTCCAAACAACACCTCTGCGCACCGTGCTTGGTCCACCCTTTTGTCACTGGATCTAATTCCATCCTTCATCTGTTGTCTTACCTCCAATCCACCATGCCACCCACAATGCTAACAACTCTTCTCTTTTGACTATAGTTCGTCTGCCACGACACATATTTTTGTCGACCATCCACTGTCTCTCCCTTGACCATTTCTTTTTTATTGTCCTTTAGCTGCCAACCGAAGTCGCACGCCATCTAGCCTGACTATTGACCTATCGTATCAGTGTTGTCGACTATTGTCTATTAAGTGACCCCGTTGACCATCATACTTCCAACATAACAAGCTGCAACATTTTGCAACTTTTTTCCGCCATTCGTTTTCAGTGCTCTCCAACCATGTTCCTTGATGTCCCCTATTGGTCAACTACCACGTTGTTCCAGAAAAACCCCTGTCACCTACACCACAAATATTTGAGTCATCATCTTGTCCCCTTCAATCGACACACCCTTTCCACCGTTCACGTTTTTCATTTCGCTGGTCAAAACAACTAGTTTCAATAACTATACATATATTTATTTATTTAATTAATTATATAAACAATTTAATTATATAATTAATTAAATTTTTATAATTAGTAAATTTTCACATATATATATATATTATATATATATATATATATATATATATATATATATAATTAATTCAAGTATGAGTTAAAGGAAGGCATAAAGTTTATATCTTAAAAGTACAAAAGACCCACTAAAAAGTTAGAGTATTGGTAAAAAAAAAAAGAAAAATGAAAAAAAGTGGATTCAATTTTTGAACCAAAAGGAATGGATTATAATCAACAAATGAAAGAAGGAAAGATGGGTCCTATAACCAATTCAACATTCTGGAGAAAATGTCCATTTTGTCTAAAAGAAATTGGATATACATATATTAAAAAAAAATTGCAAATTAAGTTTTCTAGCATGTTGAAGATTATTTAGTACAGAAGAATGTCAAGATAATGATCAGATGAAAATAAAAATATTAAAGGAATAACTTGCAGCACTACAACAAAATAATGAAGCATAGGAAAATAAATATAAATATCTTGAGATTAATTTTACGAAGAATCAACAGAAAGTAACAAAGAAATTTGACATCTAAGGGACTATAATAAAAAATTAATTGAGAAGGTTAAGAAGTGAAAAGCTACAAAGAAGAAATTAGAAGAAAATGAGTTTTTGGAGAAGAAATTCAACGAGACTCTATCAGAAAAGAAAGAAGAAAATTTTCATTTAAAAACCCTTAATCAAAGGTTATTAGAACAAATCAAAAATTTAAAAGGTGAGAAGGATACTACTGAGAAAAAAGTCAACAATCTAGAAAGCAAAGAGCTTTTACATCTAAGGAATCATAGCCAAAGCCTACTTACATAAATAACGAAGCTTAAAAGTGACAAGAAGTCACTAAATGATAAGTTGGAACAACTTCAAGAAGAAGTATTGAAATCTCCATTCTTTTCAATCCAGGTTGAAGATAAAGGAATAAATATCGATCCAGTCAATATCCAATTTAGATGTTTTAGTTCAAACAATGGAAATTCCAAGCAATGATTTAGTAACCAACTTGATAACAATAGTACCTTAAGTAAATCGGGAAATCACCACAAACATATTAGGGAAAGATCAAACTGCAAGAACTCCTTATCGAAATCCAAATCACAAGAGTAGACAACTAAGTCAGTGTACATATTTGACCTATTTAGAACATAATCAACCAATTTATGTTCTAAGGAATACTGAAGTTTACAGAAAATCCAATCCTATGATAATAATTCACTACAAATTTCTAGTCACCAGAAAGTTCCACAGGATATTAATCTAGGATGGTGAGACCCATTCTTAGTCTCACAATTTTTTTTGTCACTCAGAGCATCATAGCATCTTGTATCAACAAAGATGAAATTTCTAAGAAGAGAAAATATTTGAAACAGGAAAAGAGATCCAACCTTTTCATCAATAAGCTTTGAGGACAAAGATTTTTGAAGAGAGGGGAAATGTTATGAATATAATTCATATAAAAATAATAGATGTAAATATAAATATAATAATAATACTTAATACTTAATTAACTAATGGTTAGTTATTTAGTAAATGAGGAGGTATGTCTTAGAGGCATGACCATTCATGAAAGGGTACCTGCCTAGGTATATACGTGGACCCTCATTGCAATCATTACACACATCTTTTTCACATTCAACAATTCTTATATACAATTACTACTTTTCCTACGAAATATACTTACATAGTTTAGTTCTTCTAAATTATTCCGTTTTGTATACGAACTTTGTTCGTTACAATGAGAGTTGCAACAACAACCTAATTCACATTATGTTCTATAAACCACAACGATTAGTATGTAACTAGTATGTAATTAGTATTAATTTAATGAGCAAATTATATGAATAAATCTATGTGACAGAGTTGCAGCAATAGGGATTATTGGAGTTACATAAATAAACCTAGCAATATAAACCATCAGATTTGCAACAATAATCCTATGTTACAGAATTACAAAAGTATAAACTATCAAATTTGAAGAAATGTGAAATGTTAGAGCTACAATAATTGAAGTTTAGAATTGTAGAAATAAGAAATATTGGAGTGATAATAATCTAACTTCAAAATTGCAGCAAAGAAAATGTCAGAGTTTAGCTCAATGTGGATTAATGGAATTGTTGGAAATAAATAAATATATAAAAAATACTACAACTACTCTATAAAGTACATATGATACTTGGTTGAGAGGTCCTTCCCTCCTTAGAGGAGGCATTGGGTTGTGAAAGAAGTAAGGCGTTATATACTCCACACCATTAATTGAACTAGAATGTAAAGGGATTTCATATTGCAGAAAACCAGAATTAAAATAAAGGACTCAGTTCCAATTAATCAACTCCTCTCCCTAGCTTTCTAACTAGGTAGGTTTTTATACATAATGTTTTTTTTTTCTAATTTAATCAAACTAGTTACTAGAAAACTATGAGAATCAGGCTCTTCCATCATGTAACATCAAATTTACAAAAGATAGAAAAATTTAGGCACGTTCTGGCTTAATCAGATGAATGACAAACAAAAGTTTAGTCATTGATGCCTTCTTGAGTTTCTATTTTCCTTCGTGATTTTCCTACGTGAGGAGATTGGTTTTTCTACTACCTAATTGGTCCACAAATGAGAGTTGTTCGATTGAATGATGCTTTTTCATAGTTGACCTAGACTCACAACACCCTTCGTTAGAGTTGTAACATCAACCTTGAGTGAAATTGTAGTAACAGTCATGCGAGTCACAATAATGATGAAAGTTACATCAAGGGAGAGTTGCAATGTCAAGGAGGCGACAGTGAGAACAATGGAGAGTTGTGGCACTAGTGATAACAACTTCGAGTTGCAACATGAATGGCAATAGCTCAAAGTTGCAACAACTCATACTCGAGAGATTCAACACTTGTGTCCTATAGAGAGTTGCAACAATTGTTGAGAGAGTTGTAGCACCCATTCTTAGAGGGTACATGTGCAACTTTGTTGTTATATACCATTGTTAGCATAGAAAGGAAGTAATCCCTGGAAAATTGTATAAGTATTGAAATGGAATGTTAAGGGGATAATTATACCTTGAATAAAAAAATGCACCACATGGATGAAAAGGATATCAAAATGAGATGGAAACAGGAAAAAGGTATGCAAAAAGGTATTGTCTAAAGGTATTGGATGGGTGCTAAAATGAATTCAATTTCAATACTTGTCATCTCCCCCCAGCCAAATTCATTGCATGTCCACATGGAACCAAACAATAAGTTTGAGTTTGAGTAGGCAAGGCTCCACTAGAGTTTTTTTAGGCTATAGTCATTTTTCCCTACTTCATTAACCAGAAAATTTTTTAAGGATGGAAATTTATTTTAAAATTTATAAATCTTGGCGAATCTCACTAGTGTATAATATGAAAACTATATAATTTGTGTTGATATCTTTATAAAATTATAAATTTATAATTATTGTATAGGTGGAGTCCATATAATTTTGGTGATTTTTAGGGTAAAATAATCTTATACTGTAAAATTTGGGCGAAATACTTTTAGAAGAAATGGAAATTAGCAAATATTTTTTTTGGAAAAATCATGGAAAATTAGCCCACTTGCAAATCTTAGCCCCTAAAATTTCCCATGTCATTATCATGCAAGTAACCTCATCTTGCTTGAATTTCCTTCTAGTAGGCTAGTTCCTGTATGGTATATAACATGTATTCTTTTGTTTACTCCCTCGTAGGTAGCCATATCACTCAATAATGAAAATTCAGACGTATCCAATTATTTACATAGCTTTCCATGCACTTAATATATCTATGCACTCTCTCTAGTGCTACCTTGAGGTTGCTAGGATTGAAAGGGTATCCCTATTAGGTTTTCTCCCTATCTTGTTTCTGTCTCTAGATGCATCCTTCCATGGCTTCATTTTATAGTATTTCAATTTGTGACTTACAATGTATAATGGCTTGTTCCTTATTCTTGGTTATCAAATCTACATGTGGTGGAGAGGAGTTCCATTACATGTGTGTTTTAATATCTTTAAGAGGCCTGTGAAATTCTTGTGCAAATCATTAGTTAATTTATAGGTTATGCTTTGCAATATTGTGAGTAGATGACCAATCAATGTGTTTCCTCAGACAAGAAAAAAATTCTCTTAGTTGGACATCACCCACGAAGTAGTTAGAATTCAATACTAGGTCATGGAATAATAAAAAATTATGTCGATATAGCTCGAAAAAAGGTTATTCTCTTCACTAGTACATGCATAATAAGCCTCCAAAAAGGTAGAAAGAAATATAATATCAAAGGGTTTCATAGTCATTATAGTTGTTCCTTTTTTCTATCTCCTAATCTTGGATGTCGTTTCTTGTTCTAGTGTGACAATTATCTCTTTTGCTTCAGGAGTTGCAGCCTCTTCTTCTTCTTGGATAACAATGACCTCTTCCACTTCAGGAGTGGTATCTTTTTCTTGTTCTTGGTAATGTTCCATAATCATAGAAATACCTTCTTGAGGAGTTTCCATTTCTAGTTCTTATGTCTCAGTAAGGTCATTTTCCCTCATTTATTCATCAAATGTAGGCACAACAAAGTCTAGGCTATCCTTCATCACTTTTGATGGTTTGTGTGTTAGCAGAGTGTCTTTTTTCCACTACCCTGCTAGTTCTTACGAAGCAGTATGGGGTTCTTATTTTTCTACCCATGTTGGTTCTTATGGAGCAATACAAGTTTCTTCTTGTGTTGCAACTCTTTCTATTTCTACCCTTAATAGTTCTTGTGGAGTTGTATGGGTATCTTCTAGTGTTTGTTGAGTTGTAGCAATAGTGATGTACCTAGTCTTATTCTTCTTTGGGACAAGCACATAATTTGGTCTCTTATTCATTCTTTGTAGTCTCTTTTTCATGGTTTTTATTTCCATTATCTCCACATATCTATCATGGAATTCTTAATTTTTGTGTGGAGTTGCATCGAAACCCTCAAGAATTTCTTCTTCAATTGGCACACGAATATATTCCATGGTCACGGGAGTTGTAACAATTTATTTTGTGACTACAACTATCAGAGTTGTAATAGCTTATGAAGTTTCCAGAACTTCTAAATTTATAGTTTCACTGCCTCGTGGTGGAGTTGTAGTAACTGCAACTTTTACAAACAATGTTGTATCATCTTCTAGTTTAGCTTGTGCCCTTGCTACTTCACTCCAAACCCTACCTTCTCTATGTAATGCATACTTGAATAGGAGGTTGATGAGAACATGATGTGATATGGTTTCTCATGGTAAAGAAAAATTTGGCGCTAGTAAAGTATTTTTTGTGACATTCTCCAAAGGAAAAATGGGAAATCAATCATGTTAGGCTGAAAAATTACTTCTTGCGGTCAAGAAGGATCTTGCTAGATTTCCTACAAAATCTAGTAACAAACATCAAAAGAATTACTACCTTTTCTTATCCTATCACTTACTTATTAGCGATGTGCTTGTAGAATTTTGTTTAGTTCTTTCCACAATCAGGTTTTCCTCAAAGCTTTCCACAGCTTCTCCATGATGCTTCAAAAGAGATATGCATAGACAAAAACATTCAAAGGGATAAAAGCATCTCGCATATAAAATCAAAGGTAAATGAAATCCCTAACTTAACATACAACATATAGTTGAATCAATAATCAATTTTAAACTATGTGAGTGATCAAGGAATCTTGCAAATAAAATCAAAATAGACATAATTAGG
Source organism: Pinus taeda (assembly GCA_000404065.3). NCBI lineage: Eukaryota > Viridiplantae > Streptophyta > Pinopsida > Pinales > Pinaceae > Pinus > Pinus taeda. Next base: position 45,996 of record APFE031103767.1, on the reverse strand, counting down.
AAAGAACAACTATTTTGTATTAAATTCAAAGGAGAACAAGCTTACAATCGGTTTGCCTTGATGTCACAAGCCTCTTCCAATGGTCTTCATTCCTTCCCTTAAAGACAAGCTCTTCAAATCCAAAATCAACCGCATAAGTTTATAAATCCAAGTCTCTCCCCATCCTCTAGTCATGTGCTCAATTTATAGGCAAGAGGAGGAGGTTTCTAGTTACTCTTCTCAAGGGATATGATGCTTTAGAGGAGGATATTAGTTCCATGAACCAAGGGATTAGGTGCAGGTATGTAGTAGTTCAAGGTTTCTAATTTGGATAATATTCCTCCATCAAAGCTTCTAGATTTTCCTTTTTTATTTTTACTTGCATGAACAAGATAGCAGATTTTACAGTGGAAGACAGTGCAAAGAATTGCGAAGGCCACAATGGTCGAAACTGCACATGCGTAGGTAATGGCTAGGAAAACTGTACAAATAATAAAAAATAATTTTTAAGCAGTGAAACCTGAAATTTATTTTGTCGCTGTTATTGTTTTACTTCAAGCTTCATAGGGGATTCACTTGAGACACTCATCAGATGGCGAGAGATCCAAATCAACGGTCATCATGACAAAATTTAGTGGAATAGATTGCCGCCTAAAGTGAAAATCCAAAAACTATGTTTGATGACTGAAGCGTTTTATCATGTCAAATGTTCAGATCAGAGACCAATTGGTTGAAGACCTAAAACAAACAATCAAGGATTACCATATCATGCTTTCATATAAACATCATTGAGGTAGGCATTTCCATACCCAGAGTACAAGTATCTCAAAGACTTAGTATGGAAACACATCTAAAGATCCATGTTAATAGAAGACATAGTATGGATGCAAGCATCAATGGATCTATGTTTACAATCATTAATATTTAATAAATCCACGCATTCTGGATGGATGAAACTAGCTCTAGGGTCTTGATCTCCATAATTATCAATGTACAAATCTAACCATGTGAGTAAATGTCTTGAACTCGAACATGGTAGTGCCCACCTGATTACTAGTCAATGATGTAAACCGTTAACATGTGCGAGCAAAACCACGAATAATTGCAATGGATCTCAAGGTAATCTAGTATAATCTATGAAGTTTGATTAAATGTTTTGAATTCGAACACTCATAGAATCATTTGATCGAAGGCCAATGGTGAGAACCTGTCATCGAAAGCAAGAATCCTGTCGTTGAGGCATGCAGACTCCAAGGAACTATTGTAGCGGCTACAACCACCCTCCAAAATTTTCCTTAGCCCGTTTGGGGGCCTCCCTACCAACCTTTCACAACAGCTTGTCTTGCTTCATCAAGTACACAAGCTTCAGTGTTTTTCATGCACAAAGGCAGCTTGTCGATCATAGCTTGATGTATTCCCTTCACAGGCTGTTCACCTGGACTTGGTCTAGCTGCAGGTTGAGTAGCTTCACCAAGAAAATTGAACATTGCTTGAGGGAAACCAACCTTCCCTCTAGAAATTGCATAATTCTGTTTGGCAGCTTGTTGGGCTCCAGAATTGCGTAATTTTGCCAGCCAACACTCCTAGTAGGAATTGTGCAGATTTCTCTAGAATGGCTGCTCAGCCCATGATTTGTGAAAATCTAGGCAACAGTTAGTTGCTCTACCTAGAAATTGCGCAAACCTCCTAGGAATTCAGCCCATATCCCAACCAAAAATACGCATTTTTCTCAAGCAATTGAGTAGCTCCATGCATGACTAGTCTGGTTGACCAATTCCACCCGGGACCAAGGAAACTTGACTTGCATGCATGCATGAATTGCTCTTCTTGGAATAGCAAAAGGAAACATGCAAAAGGCATCCCTTGATTCACAGAGCTATTTTTAGCAGTTAGGGTTACATGCAAAGTTTTTTTAGAAACTTCCCTCCAAGTGTCATTTTTTCCTAGATTTGTGGCATGCGCGTCATGAGCCCAAACGTATTTATTCAATGCATCAAAGCTCATTCTTTCACATTTATCGTGGAGCTCTCACATCCCACAGCACATTGAGGACTCTTCGATACATCCAACTCAACTATTCACAGGTAAGTGGCCTCAACTTATCTTTTTCAGAATTTCTGTCACTTTTTGTGTATTCGCTTGTGTGAGTGTTTTTTGCTTGATTTATTTGAACGCTTCATGTCATTTACATGTATAATAGCTTGTCTTAGCTCTATTTCAAGTTTTGTTGCTATCTAACTATTTTCACATGCATGAAACTGTTTTTCCCGGATGTTCGCTGAACGACGAATCACTTCACCTACATGCATGTTGATCTATTTGTTGAATATTTCATTCATGTTTTGCATGCAATGTCAATCACGTATGCTTTCACTTAGTGTCGCCATGCATTCACTATCTTATTTGCTTTTAGTTTCCTGTCAGCAAGTTGTATCAACCTTGGCTCGGACTCTGCCTTCACTAAGACTTCATTGCGCAATCTAGGGAAGAAAGGTTATACCTTCCTCTCCAGAAATGTGCATTTCTTCCTAGAACTACCCTCCAGGACTGTTTTGTGCATTTTTGATGGTCAATGACTATTGGTCCAAGAGATTGCACAATGCAGTCCCTGAGCCTGCAATCACTCCCAACTCTAAGCAACTTCGAAGATTATCCGAGGCACTTTCTATTGGGAACTTCACATTGCACAATCTTAGTAGCCAACAACCTATCTGGATTGCACATTACATAGATCTAGCACCCAATCTTGTCTCCCAGACATCGCAGATTGCCTTTTGCGCAATTTTGGTAGCCAGTCACCTAGCCTTCTAGAAGAAATTGCGCAATCTTGCCCATCAGTTTCCCAGGTATGTGTTGTCTCATTTCCCAAACTTGCTTTGTTTTCACTGATAGGTTTCTTGCCATGCATGTTGCTTGTATCCAAATCTTTTAGGTGTTCATTTATCTCAATGGCTTCCAAGAGAACAGGATCTCATGACACTGATGGAAATGTAGTTGGAGCAGCAGTTGAGCAAGTCTCCTCTAGTCTGTCGATCTATGAAGATACAAAGTTGTATCTAGACAAGGACATCAAATTGAAGTGGCAAGAGGTAAATGAAACGTTTGCAGGCAATTTTGGGGAATGCCTCAAAGACTGTTAGGTGTACGTGAACATTCACAAGTCTGGCTTATATCGAATTGCATGCAGATATCTCATGTTCCCATGCGCAAACATGATACATTGGATCATCTCTCACACTGACCCTGAGATGATGACCTTGAGCAGTGTCAGTGGGAGGAAGCTTGCGACCTTCTCGGAACGAGCTTATGATGAGATGTATTAGATGTCAGAGCCTATGACTGTCATGGAGACTCCATTCAGCTTACCCAACAACAGTGGTAACTCCAAAGACATTATGAAGAATTTGGTAAAGGATCTAGCTCGATTCAGGTTGACACCCAACCAGGTATACAAGAAAAAGATATTGAGAAATGTGTACCAATACTTGATCATATTTACTTGTTGACTGCATGGCCAAGCAAGCACGGAAACCTTCCCATAGAGTTGGGTGGATGCACTGGACAAATTTGCTAGAGAAGGAAAACCATGTAACTAGCCCAGCATACTGCCTCATCAACTGAAGGAGCAAGTAACGAAGGTTCAACAGTCACCTGCAGGGATGCATGCAAATATTTACATGTCCGCCTACATCCTAGATGTAGTGTGTTCCCGACAGGAGTTACCAGGTTTGTAGTGGGCATGGTCACTAGTGGAGACTGTTGTGAACACATATTTCAATTTGTTGTCCAAATTTAGCTTCAAAGGAGTAATCACACGGTTGTCCGATCATTTTGTCACCCCTGTGTGCAAGATGATATTTGAACAGGATCCACCCTGTATGTTAAAGGAAGCAATGGAGGCATTGATAGGCATTGCAGAGTGGTATGCCTCACCGTCTAACACTTTAATCCAAATGTTTAGTGCGGAGAATCCTCCACATGTTTTGCCAAAATTTACCTTGGACATACTTGTCATGCATGAAGTAGCTTATCACATCTCGGTAGGATTGACAGCGAGACTGCATCAGAAGAAGAAGGCACCTTGTCCCACTCTTCCATTGCAGATTGGGTTATATGAGATACAGAGTATCAAGCAAGCATGTCGATGCAAAACTGATGAAGAAGTACCCATTCGACCTCCGAAGCTACAATCTGTATGACCCACATTGCATTGTGAAAGATCACTGCACGAGAGTTCAATTCAACTAGGTCCACGGGGCATGTCATTGGGCCAAGGAGGACCCAAGGAGATATTGCTACAGTTTCTCTAGACCTAATGAATCAGCCAGCTTCGTTGTGGAGTGGTTAGCAAAGAAACATGAAGCAACATCATGGAGAGCACTAGTAGTAGTAGCAGCAACAACAGAGCCTAGCATACCTGCATGACAAAGGGAATAGGAATATTGTTGATCGCATGGAGGAGGAGCAAAGCTGCAAGTTTCAAGCAGATCCACTTGTAGAGAAAGCAACTATGGCTATAGAGGTAAAGAGGAAGCACCGCAACAAGAGAATCACGTGAAGGCAGAAGGATAAGAAGATAATGGAAGAAGCAGAGAAGGAGTTGCATGAGATGAGGGAGCAACTTTGAAAGCAACAAGAGGTGCACAAACAAGAGAGGGAAGCGCAGCAACAATAGATGCAACAAGGGGCACAACATGTGCAAACAAACAAAGTAGCGCCCGTACAAGTTGTTGATTTATCAGAATAGCTAGCATCAGGTGAACAGGGTAAACCATTGCAAGGGCAAGACTTCGCTCATGAGATAGAATAGGCACTTCAAAAGTTGGATGTAGACATGGAGCAACAGGAGTTGGAACAAGACAACAACCTCATGCCTCACCACAAAAAGGTCAACTCACCCACATCAATGCATCCAGATGATGAGCAAGTCTCAAATGACCAAGGAGGCATTGAGATCCTTGGTGATCAGCTGGAAGAAGAGATGAACAACATCTCGTTTGATGAATCCCAACATAGAGTTGTGCAGTATCGCAGGGTATCAACTACGGAGGATCAAACATCTCCTATGCAATTTGAAGAATGAGTGATCATGACTGACGTACGTAAACATCCAAATTCCTTCGCTGATGCAACTAGAGTGTATGCTAAAGCCACTAGCCCAAGTGTTCGCTTCCTAATAGCTAAGAACGAGCGAAGGGAAAAGGAACTACAAACAACCAAGCAAGGAGGAGACTTGGTGACAATGTTCACCGAGATGAAGTGAAGAAGGCAATACTAGATGAAGTATTGTCCCTTGAAACAATTATGCAAGCATTGTGCTCCAAGTTTGGTACCCTGCACAAGGTATTCGTCCATCTCAACGGATGGTACCAGTGATGTGCTAGAAGAGCACACATCTTGACGAACGTGCATGTTGTTGTTGATGACGTGCAAACATGGGCGATGAAGTACAATGGTGCCCCGCTTCAGTTGCCAAAGATGATTAGGGCCATCATGGTCGAGCTAAGTAACTGTGAGGACCTCCCGCAACTCATCACTAGCATACAGGCTTCCTATGCATGAGTACTCAAGAGCACGGATGTTGTGGTGCACACACATGTGATCCCATCACTTGGGACTCTCACCGAGGCGAAGAAAAAGAAGTAGGTCCGACTAGAGCTTGACTTGTACTTCGATGAGTTGATTCACATTGCCACCAACCTAGACTTGCCTATCAGTGCAGACATCATGCATAAGTATGTTGCTGGTCCAACCACATTGAAGATAATGATGTGCATGCTTTCAGACAGTTGGACAGAGGAGCCCGAGCACTGTACTCTAACACTATGGAGGCAAGGGTCGGGTTTCATACAGATGTCACCGTAGAACACACGTACACTATTAGAGACTAGAGAACTTGGCATTAATAGGTTGTTGTGGATCAGCATTAGGAGGTTGAGCAGTTGGACTTTTATAGTTTCTAAGTCAGAGTGATGTCTAGTTTGTCTTGCTCAAGCCATTGTGTTCACATGGGTACATGTGCATTGTAATGTTGAGTCATGCCAAGGGTAATTCAAGTATCAATAGTGGATGTAATAGTCATAGAGTAGGTGAAGATTCATGAGGGTAGTTGAATGGTCAAAAAGGGGAATGTAAAGGATAACCCCACCCTTTGCTATAAATAGTCCCTCATAACTCATTGTAGAGGCTTTTGGTCAACCAAGCTTCTGATAAGACTATCTTGGAGAAATCTTGGACAATATTGTAACGCACCTTGGCTTCTCCACTACATGGAGCTAGTACATCTCTTTGGAGGAGCAGGTGAATGTGGCTATAATGTTCCACTATTGGGACTAGCGGGTTTACATGGATGTATTGTATGATTGGAACTTACACTTCTTTATATAATAAGAGCCATCACATTTTCATGCATATGTTGGTATTGTAGTTGGACTGTTTTGGTTTCTTAGCAATGTATGTTGTTTAACTTACGTAGTTGTGTATGAATTTCTTTGTATGCAATTATATGAATCTCGTTGCAGATGTGTTGTTGGTTTAACCATCTCTTTGGATTGTCGACTGACCTGCTTTCTAGCTTGTGATGCATCTTCACTCATGTGTTCCCTTCCTAGTTGAGTACTGTTAGAGGTTTCCAAGGGGTGCACTCATGTCAACCCCCCATGTGTTAGAACCTCTCATACACCTTCCTTGACTCATTGTAGTGGTCACACTGTTGCTACTGACAGAGTTATATTACTTTCCTTTCTATGAAATTGAGTCAAGGAATTACCATACAACCCATTGTTGGGACTCCTACACCAAATGGTCTAAGGTCTAATTGGTACTTCTTATCTGGGAGATCCCCTTGACATGTTGGCAGGTCCAGCACTGTCAAAATTTATGGTGCTAGAAGGAAGGCTTGATGACAAGTTGTGTCCTCTCATCCAATTTTGAACCTTTGCATACCTTTCATGGATTGTTGCACTCTTCTCCCTCCGCGATGTGTTTTGAATCGTGAAGATGTCTCCATCACGGGGGAGTTTTTCAATCTCTTGTCCACTTACTCTTATGATGGTGAAGGCAAAGTGGGATGGCCTGAGTACTTACATGATTTTATTTCCATGCTTCATGAGGAAGATGGGTGTTTTGACGAACAGGCTAACTTGTTGCTTGCACACACACTTCGCAAATCTCCACGTCATTGGTTGCTTAGCTGACCAACTGACAGTGTGCAATCACTTGAGTACTTTTGTGATCTTATTGAAGACACTTTCTATCATTTTGATCTAGACTATCTTGACCATAAATTGTTACAACAACAAAAGGCTCTGCATGAATTGGTTATATATTTTTGGCAGCGCTTTTGTGACTTGCAGTTTCAAGCTCCAAGGAGCCAGATGAAATTTTCCTATCTTTGGGACCAGTTTGAGTATTGCCTTAAGAAATATGCTCATCCCAAGAAGAAGATTTAGATCAAGCCTCACTCAAAATTCTTCATTGATGGAGCTACGCAATCTCATGTGGATGCAATCACTGTCTCGACTAACTTTCCACCTTCCCCTCATTCAACAGCTCCGCCACTGCTAAGTGATGTTGATGATCATGCTCACACGCTTGTTCAGTTTTCTCATTCTCTTAACATCACTTCACTTAATTTTCGCACAGATTTGGTTGGGAGTCCTCCGAGTTCCCATATGCATTATGTTCTATGACCTCTGTCTTCCCACTCGGCTGTTCCTCTAGATGATACTGTCTTGATTTCATCCATTCTGGACTCTTCACTTGTTGTGAATGAGGAACAAGCCACTCACGGAGTTGGTGTTGCACAACCAACATGCGTTGTCATTCATGAAGAGTATGAGTGGGAGTTTGAGCATCAACACTCGATGAAGGATGACTCCCTTTCATCCAAGCCCCCTCCATTCTTTCCTAACATCTTTGGTAAGCCTACCATCCATGATTTCACATGTGTGTCTTCATCCATGGATCCACCCATTGTTGATCACTCACAGGACTCATTGGATGTTGGTTCATCATTCGACAACAGAGAGGATAAATTATTTGTTGAAAATCCCCTTGATTTTTCATATGTCCTTTCCAAAAACACAGAGGATGAGTTTGTTCGCTTTTCATCTAACCCTCTATTTGATTTATTTGATCATGAGGATGTCGATGAAGTCATTGATTTTTATGATCGTTTGGCAGTCGTGATCCATTTGTTTCCATATTTGATCATGATCATGACTCTATCACAGTTGATCTTTTGAAGCCATTGATCTATGATGATCTACATGATGATGAAGTTGAAACACCCAAGACTGTCGAGGCACTTCAACCCAAGCTGATGGTTATGTTAGGTCCTCACTCTCTTGGGGTTAGTTTCACTTCTAATCATGAAATTGTTCAATCACCCAAGGCTCCTAATCACTTATCTGTATGCATTGAAGATCCATCTCACACATAGATCACACTTCCTCCACTCGAACTGCATGATCCCATCGCTTATGCATTGGAGGAATCTTACATTGCAAGCACTTGTTCGCAACACAAGTTATCTTTGTTTCTTTCGTTTTCTTGCATGTCATAGTCAAGAATGTGCTTATGCTTCAAAGTTGCATGCAGTGTCACACAACACCATGATAAGTCCATGGACTACTCGTCATGCACTTGCACTCTCTTATGTCCTGTGGGCACTTTGAAACATGAAGTGTGGTTGTCTTCATTGTTATATCTTTCTTGTTTGCTAGTTCACACAACTATGTTGCTCGCGGACCAAGCCTTCACAAACATGTGTCAACCAATGCGTCGGTGGTTGCATTGGAAATATCACTTCATGTGATCAGGCCCATGCACCATTAGTGTAGGAGTAGGAGTAGTGTTTTCTTTCAGTCAATTTGCTTGCATGCTTGTTTACTTACTCATTTTGTTTGTTTGTTTGTCTGCTTGCTTGTTTTCTTACTTCCTTTGCTTTCACTTTTTCTTATGCTCTTTCTTTAATTTGTTGTTTGATAGTTTGCTTGTTTCGTTCGTATAGTTTTCTCGTTTTGTTCGTAGGTTAGTTTCAAATGAAACCATGTATGACTGTTGAAATGAGCTAGGTGAAGTATGGGGGCCTGCACAAGTATCACTACTTGGTTATGTGTCATCTTGCATTTGTATGAAGATCTTGTTACATTTAGTCCATGATACGTTGAAGGAAAATATGTACCGTTCAAAGTGAACCTTGCTGAAAACACAACACTTGCTCGCTAATTCCGTCTTCCACCTATGAAATGAACAAGTGCTATGCATACTGAAAAAAGAAAAATGAAAAGTAAAAAAAAAAAAATCAAAATAAAAAATGAATAAGGTGAAAGAAGAGAAAGGCTTCCTGTGCAGGGAGGTGATGCAAGTAACTCTGCCAGGGTACTGACTAGGCTTGCTGGCAACGGAGCCATGCTTGTGTTCCTATGTGACTCTGTTGGGGTATTGTCTAGGCTTGCTGGTAGCGGAGCAACACTAGAGATGAAACTAAAACTCTGACAACTAAACTGCTTGTGCATCAATATACCCCTCAACCCCAATCGAAACAACTGTGTTACCTTGGCTTGGAATGTGTGCCAATCGACCAAGATCTTGGTAGATGCTACATCTTACAATCAAGCTAGTGTGAAACCAAGATGAGCTGAGAATTGAACAATAATTCCAGAGGTGTTAGACTTTCTTTTCACAAACAAGGTTCATTCAGAGAGCTGGAGTTCTTCTAGTGTGTCGCCAAGTGTTGTAGCAGCTACAACCACCCTCCAAAATTTTTCCTTAGCCCGTTTTGGAGCCTCCCTACCAACCTTTCAAAACACCTTGTCTTGCTTCATCAAGTACACAAGATTTAATGTTTTTCATGCACAATGGAAGCCTATTGATCACATCTTGATGCATTCCCTTCACAGGTTGTTCACCCGGACTTGGTCTAGCTGCAGGCTAAGCAACTTCCCCAAGAAAGTTGTGCATTTCTAGAGGGAAACCAACCTTCCCTCCAGAAATTGCGCAATTTTGTCTAGCATCCTGTTGGGCTTCAGAATTGTGCAATTCTTCCAGCCAACACTCCCAGTAGGAATTGCGCAAATTTCCCCAGTAGGGCTGCTCAATCCATAATTCCCATAAATATGGGCAGTAGTTAGCTGCTCTGCCCAGAAATTGTGCAAACCTCCTGGGTAGCCAGCCCAACTCCCAGATGGAAATACACATTTTTCTCAAGCAGTTGAGCAGCTGCATGCATGAGCAATCCAGTTGACCAGTTCCACCCGGGACCAAGGAAACTTGACTTGCATGCATGCATGACTTGATCTTCTTGAAATAGTAGAAGGCAACATGCAAAAGGCATCCCTTGATTCACAGATCTATTTTTAGCAATTGGGGTTACATGCAAAGTTGTTTTAAAAACTTCCCTCCAAGTGCTGCTTTTTTCTAGATTTGTGGCATGCACGTCATGAGTCCAAACTTATTTATTCAATGAATCATAGCTCATTCTTTCACATCAATATTAGAGCTCTAACATCCCACAGCACATCCAGGACTCTTCGACACATCCGAATCAGTTATTCACGGAAAGTGGCCTCAACTTGTCTTTTTTCAACACTTCTATCACTTTTTTTTGTATTTTCTTGTGTGAGTGTTGTTTGCATGATTTCTTTGAATGATTGTTGTCATTTACATGTATACTAGCTTTTCCTAGCTTTGTTTCGAGTTTTTTTGCTATCTCACTGTTGTCGCATCCATGAAACTGTTTTGCATGGACGTTCGTCGAACAGGCGAATCACTTCACCCAAATGCATGTTGATATGTTTGTTGAATCTTTCCTTCATGTTTTGCATGCACTGTCAATCACTTCTACTTTCACTTAATGTTGTCATGCATTCATTGTCTTATTTTCTTTCAGTTTCCATTTAGTGAGTCAGGCCAACCTTAGCCTGGATTCTGCCTTCATTGAGACTACATTGTGCAATCTAGGGAAGGAAGCATTTGCCTTCCTCTCTAGAAATGTTCATTTCTCCACAAAACTGCTCTCTAGGACTGTTTTGTGAATTTTTGAGGGACAATAACTATTGGCCCAGAATATTGCACAATGCATTCCTTGAGCTTGCAGTCACTGCCAACTGGAATTACACATTGTGCAGTCCCAACAGCCACTCTAGATTACACATTGCGGAGATCCAACAACTAGTCCTACCTCCTAGATAGGCTAGACTACCTTTTGCGCAGTTCTAACAGCCAGTCACCTAGCCTCCCAGAAGAAATTGTGCAATCTTGCCCATCATTTTCCAAGTTATATGTTGTGTCATTTCCCAAAGTTGCTTTATTTTCACTGACAGGTTTCTTGCCATGCATGTTGCTTGTCTCTAGATATTTTAGGTGTTCATATGTCTTAATGGCTTCCAAGAGAACATGATCTTAGGGCACTTATGGAAATGCAGTTGGAGCAACAATTGAGCAAGTGTCCTCTAGTCAATGGATCTATGAAGATAAAAAGTTGTATCTAGACAAGGACATCAAACTAAAGTGGCAAGAGGTCAATGACACATTTGCAGGCACTTTTGGGGAACACCTTGAAGATTGTTAGGTGTACGAGACTATTCACAAGTCTAGATTATACTAGATTGCATGCATATATCTTGTGTTCCCATGCGTAGACATTATACACTGGATCGTCTCTCACACTGACCCCGAGACGATGACCTCGAGCAGTGTCAGTGGGACGAAGCTTGCAACCTTCTGGGAATGAGATTATGATGATACCTATCAGATGACAGAGCCTATGACTGTCATGAAGACTCCATTCAGCTTACCCAATATCATTTCTAACTCCAGAGACATTCTGAAGAATTGGGTAAAGGAGTCAGCTTGATTCGAGTTAACACCCAACTAGGTCTACAAGACAAAGATACTGAGAAAGGCATACCAATACTTGATCATATTTTCTTGTTGACTATATGGCCAAGCAAGCACAAAAACCTTCCCAGAGAGTTGGGTGGTTGCACTTGACCAATTGACTAGAGAAGGAAAACCATGTAACTGGTCCAACATACTGGCTCATCACCTGAAGGAGCAAGTAATGAAGGCTCGACAGTCACCCAGAGGTATGCATGCAAAGATTTACATGTCCGTCTACATCCTAGATGCAGTCTGTGCCTAATAGGAGTTCCCAGGTTTGGAGTTGGCATGGTCACCGATGAAGACTATTGTGAACACGTATTTCAAGTTGTTGTCCGAATGCAACTTCAAAGGAGTAATCACACAGTTGTTTGATCATTTTGTCACCTCTGTTTACAAGATGATATTCGAATACGATCCACCTTGCATGTAAATGGAGGCATTGATAGGCATTGCAGATTGGTATGCCTCACCATCCAACACTTTCATCTAAATGTTCAGTGGGGAGAAGCTTCCACATGTTTTGCCAAATTTTCCCTTGGACATACTTGTCATGCAGGAAGTATCATATCACATCTCAGCAGGATTGATAGCTAGATTGCATCGGAAAAAGAAGGCACCTTGGCCCACTCTTCCATCGCGAAATGGGGTATATGAGATCCGGAGTATCAAACAAGAAGATGTTGAAGTAGAGCTGATGAAGAAGTACCCATTCAACCTCCAAAGCTACAATCTGTATGACCCACATTACATTGTGAAATATCACTGCATAAGAGTTCAGTTCAAATGGATCCATGGGGCATGTCATTGGGCCGAGGAGGACCCATGGAGATATTGCTACAGTTTCTCTAGACCCAATGAACTGGTCAGCTTTGTTGTGGAGTGGTTAATGAAGCAACATGAGGAAGCATCTCGGATAGCACCAGCAGTAGCAGTAGTGATAACGGATCCTAGCATACCAATGCACGACAAAGGGAGGAGGAAGATTGTTGATCGCATGGAGGAGGAGTAAAGATGCAAGTTTCAAGCAAATCCACTTGTAGAGAAAGTAGCTATGGCTATAGAGGGAAAGAGGCAGTAGTGCGACAAGTGAATCGTGCGAAGGCAGAAGGATAAGAAGAGAATGGAAGAAGCAGAGAAGGAGTTGCATGAGTTGAGGGAGAAACTCCAAAAGAAACAAGAGATGTGAAAATAGGAGAGGGAAGTGCAACAACAACAGATACAACAAGGGGCGCAACATGTGAAAACATACGAATCAACGCCCGTATAAGTAGTTGATTTATTAGAACATCTGGCATTAGGCAAACATGGTGAACCATCGCAGGGGAAATAATTTGCTCATGAGATAGAATAGGCACTTCAATAGTTGGATGTAGACATGGAGAAGCAAGAGTTGGAACAAGACACCGACCTCATGCCTCACCACAAAGAGGTCGACTCACCCTCTTTAATGCATCCAGATGATGAGCAAGTCTCAAATGACCAAGAAGGCATTGAGATCCTTGGTGATCAGCCGGAAGAAGAGATGAAAAACATCTCATTTTATGAATCCCAACATAGATTTGTGTAGTCTCGTAGGGTATCAACTCTAGAGGATCAAACATCTCCTCTGCAATTTGAAGAATGAGTGATCGTGACTGATGTGTGAAAACATCCTGTTTCCTTGTCCCATGCAACCAGAGTGTATGACGAAGCCACTAGCTAAAGTGTTCTCTTCCTAATAGATGAGAATGAGTGAATGGAAAAGGAACTATAAACGACCAAGCAAGGATGAGACTTGGTGACAATGTCTGCGCAAGATGACTGAAGAAGGCAATACTGGATGAAGTATTGTCCCTTGACATATTTATGTGATCATTGTACTCCAAGTTTGGTATTGTGCACAAGGAATTCGTCCATCTCAATGGATGGCATCAATGATGTCAAGGGAGCCCTACTTCACTTGCTAAAGATGATGAGGGCCAACATGGTCGAGATAAAAGCACGTTTCCAAAGTCAAATCTAGAACTATGAGGACCTCCCGCAACTCATCACTAGCATAGAGGCTTCCCATGCACGAGTATTCAAGAGCATGGATGTTGTGGTGCGCACACATGTGATCCCATCACTTGGGACTCTCACCCAGGTGAAGACAAAGAAGAAGGTCCGACTAGAGCTTGACTCGTACTTCAATGAGTTGATGCGTATTGCCACTAGTCCAGACTTGCATATCAGTGTAGACATCATGCATAAGTATGTTGCTGGTCCATCCACATTGAAGACAATGATGTACATGCTTTCAAACAAGTTGGAAAAAGGAGCCCAAGCAGTGTACCCAGACGCTATGGAGGCAAGGGTCAAGTTTTAGACAGATGTCACCGCGGAACACACGAACACTATCAGGGATTACAGATCTTGGCTGAACATTTTAATGTACATTTTACGAGCATGAAAAAGATAGCAAAAGATGCTCTTGATTTTCATGATTTTAACAAGCCTTGAAAATAATAACCAAAATGGACTCTATATAATTTTCATTTTTACACAAGCTTGAAACATAGAGTTTGAGATAAGTTTTAATGCCCCCCAAGCATAACCTGCAGAGGTACATGCCCCTCAAGCTTCATTTGATATGGTTAAGTAGACTATTGGTTATTAATAGGTGGATGAAATGGACGTTCATTCACGAGATCAGATGAAAAACTTGACTCAATTAGGGGAGGATTTGTTTCATTTTTTAACAAGCTCAACACAGGAAAATAATTATGTTCATGTAACCTTGTTTCAATTTTTAACGAGTTTGACACAAGAAAAGTAAATATGTGCATGAGAGTTGTTTCATTTTTTAATGAGGTTGATATGGTAAAACAAATATCCTCATAACAACCTGTTTCTTTTTTCATGAGGTTGACACAATAAAATAATCATCCTCCCAATGACCTGTTACATTTTTTAACGAGGTTGACATAGTAAAAGAACCATCCTCATAGGTGTTGTTTCATTCTTAATGAGATTGAAAATATGATCATAGGGACCTATTTCATTTTTAATGAGGTTGAAAAAATAAAAGAACCATCCTCACATGGACCTGTTTCATTTTTAAATGAGACTGACACAATAAAACAATTATCCTCATATGAACTTGTTTCATTTTTAAGGAAGTTGACACAGTAAAAAAACCATTCTCATGGTGGCTCGTTTCATTTTTTAATGAGGTTGACACAATAAAAGAACCATCCTCATAGTGACCTATTTCATTTTTTAATGAGGTTCTCAAGTAAAATAACTATCCTCTTAGGCATCTTGATCATGGCTTCCATTTGGAAGAAACACATGCCAAGGGACACTCCTTAATCATGGCTTCCAATACGTCTTCATCAAAAGGAAGAATAATGCTCTGTAAGGAACACATGTTAATGGAATAAATGGGGATAAGGAAATCAAGTTCAAATGTCCCCATTGAAGGTTTCACCATGTTAATTACTAAATATGAGTCAAAAGAAGTTGAGCAAAAAGTGAAAGGATCGCTTACATCGGTAACTGAAAACATGGGACCAGTTGCCTCATAATTAACCTGTAGTAGGGTGAATACCACTTGAATATTAGGAACATTAAGGGATGTCAGATGGTTGCTAGTGGAATCAATACCAATGAATGAAAGTTGGTCAATAGTCACAATGTTTCCATTGTGAGGGAAAGACATCACTCGAAAGAGTGTGGACGCTACAACTTTCATAGCATAGACATAGTCTCACCCAAGGAACAAATTTAAATCCAAGGGGCCTTGCACTACCATAAGGTCAATATAGACAATTTTACCTTCTAGAGTAATAGGTAGCATAGGAAGGATCCCTAAAGGTTAACTGGTGGTTATGTTAAAAGCTATCGGATTTTGTATAACAGGCACAAGTTGAGGGGAACCCTAAGCTTTGAAAGCATTTTAGGATAAAATACTAACAAAATTGCCTTCATCTACATTTTTGCAACACACATTCTTACCATATGCTTTCAAAATGATTTGGAAGCGGGTGGAAGAAGGAAGACGAGGCTCTGTCAGTCTACTCCAATCAAAGGAAATAGCCTAATTACTTGGAGGGGGTTCAATGGAAACAGGTGAAATTCCCTCATGTGTAGAATTATCTGAGGTAATAAGAAGAGCCTGAGTGGTATTAATCTCACTCTCTAAAGGGAGAATGGGATCGACTGAATGTGGAATCGAGAAGACCACTTGATCAACCAATGGTTCATCAACCTGAGTGATATGTGTTTCACTCTCTAATGGAAGAGTTGGATTATTGTGCTTGGGATTAGATCAATCACTTCATCAACTAACGATAGGTTGGGAGAAAGCATACAGTAACTAGTTGGAAGTTGTTGTTGAGAAACAGTAACGTTTTCCAACAATTTTGAGGCTTCATCCATGTGAGGGAAAACATGAGTTCGATGACTCCCTTCACATAACCTACAAGGAAACCTAACTTTACCCTTTTTCCTCAGAACCTAAAAATCACTGGTTCATGGATCAACAGTAAGTTGATAAGAATTTTCTGAACATATTGCCAAGACCTTAGGAATACCAGGAAAATTAATGAGGAAGTCGTCACCCTTACAAAGCTTGCAAGGGTATTTGGGCTTGCGATGCATGTTGTAGGTTTCCTCAACATTGCCAATACTTATAGCCATGGTTGGTTGGTTGACTTCTTTCTTATCTTTCTTCTTCTTCTTCTTCTTCCCTTTCTTCTTCTTCTTAGTCACTTGGTTACTAGCATGAAGGATTTTACCAAGCAAAGAAGAAGAAAGGGAGGAGGACATGTTGGGTGAAGAAGGTAAAGGGTCAACATGAGGTTGGTGATGTTGAGATGGTGAACTTGGTTGAGGTGAAGAATCTGGTTGAGTTAGTACAATTTGAGTATTTGGGACTAAATAAGTTCAAAACGACACACCGATAAACCTATTGTGAATCCAGGAAGTGGAAACATAGCCATATAAGGAGGACCAAAATTTCCAAATTTAGAAAAAGGACTAGGATTCTCATTAATGGGAATTCCTCGATTGGTAACTTCTAGAATTGGTTCCATTAGATTCAACTCAAATAAGTTAATTAAGAATTTAAATAATATTCATAATCCACACCTAAGGTTTGTAAAAAGTAGAAGCAAGCAAATAACACATGCTAGTAAATATAAGGAGTCAAACCATGCAAACAAACTTTTCATAGCGAAATCACTAGTTGCTAATGAAATCCAACGTCGCAAAGATCAATGTGAAAAGTGAATAAAGATAGAGTAGGTGGAACTAGTTACGTTGACAACCTTCTTAATGAACATGATCTGGTGTAATTAACTTCACTTATGCCATCTCGAGTGAAGAATACCCTCCAAAAAAGTCCAACTGAGTCTAGCCAACTTATGTTCTAGGTACAGTAGAGACTTCCCCTCCACTGCCACCTTAGGTAATAGACCTAAGATTATGGTCTCTAAGGTTACCAGTTATGACAATTGAACCTCGAGGGAGAGTCACAAATCGGATGTACACACAAGGGAAAAGTAACAAAGTTCAATCCCCTTGAAGGTTCCTCATTATGGTCAATCTGAGGTATACCTTCAAGTGACTCCTAAGCACCTTTCGGTGCCATTTGTAATACGTGTAAATCACTCTACTGTAACTAATGAAGTGGGGTTGATCACTCCACTAGGTCCAATATTATCTTGTGCTTAATTCCATTGTTAGAGGAGCTTCCCAGAGCGAAATTGTAATAAATGAATTTACTCCCCATCACAAGAGTCTAGTGTTTGTTTGAAACTTTGGGAAGTTAAATCACTTCCCTATTCCAAATCCCTACAACCTAATCTAATTTAGGTGGAAAGATCCCTAAGATAATAAAAATTCTAATTGATTTTATTAGCATTGTTTCTTTTAAGTTGTCACTTACTCAATGGGTAAATTGATGTGAAACTGAAGGTGTTATGACCTAACTCAAAACTTTAAAGAAATCGAACAAGATATTGTGATCTTTTCATTTCGATGAATTCTAGCTAAAGTAAGGAGAAAGGTTCTTATTTAAAATATTAACTCCAGAATTCACCACTTCTAATTTTCCAATGCAATTCAAAGCCCTAAGTTCCAAACCATGCAATGTAACTTATGCACAATTTTCTTGAAAACTATGCAAATGTAATCTATGCACAATTTCCATTCATGTCATGAAAATGAGAACTATAACTATGAAAATGTAATCTATGCAAGAGAATTCTTCAAAACAAACAAAAGATGATTCCAAATTAGAAAAAGGACAAGAAGACTATTTTCCTTCACCAATGTAACTAAAGAACCAATCGAGTTTAAGTAAAGGAAATTGGGTGAAAATTCCAAAGATCAAAAGTGATGACACTCAAATCCGATTAACGCTCAAACGCAATTGTTAAGAAACTGAGACAAACCTCTGAGTAATGACCAAAGGAAACCAAATTAATAATTTCTCAAAAATAAAATTAAAAACACTCAATAAAATTGATAGAGACTCTATAAGACTAAAGACAAGCTTAAAAAATTATAAAAACAAAAAATCTGGACTTAAATCAGAGAAACCCTAGCTTTTTCAAAAAAATTACAGGGTTTCGTAGGTCACTAGTTGAATTTGGTGCAATTGTGCACTGTGCACCACAGAAAACTGCACAAATTTGCACTCTGTTTCTAAAGGAAAACTGCGTAGACCTAGAAAATTAAGAAAAAATGAAAAAACAAAGGTATCAAACCAAAAATTTCAATTCTCAAAAGGGTCTAAAGGTGTCAATGGTCACAGCAGGACACAAAGGAGCACTCTCATTCCCCAGTGTGGTCACTAATTTGTTAGGCGGATAAATCACTTCTTGCATAAAATAAGGATCTCCCTAGATTTCCAACAAAATCTAGTAACAAACATCAAAATAATGGTTACCTTTCCTTAGGCTATAACTAAAACATAAAACATGTAGTACGTGAAGAATCACTTACCTATTAGCGATGTTCTTGTACAAGTACTTTCATTTCTTTCCACAACCAGTTTTTCTCAATGCCTTAGAGGCTTTCCCAATGCTTTCCACAACCTCTCCATGTTGCTCCAAAAGAGATCTGCATAGACAAAAAATTCCATAGGAATCAAAGAACCTCACATATAAAATCAAAGGTAAATGAAATCCCTAACTTAACATACAACATATAGTTGAATCAATAATCAGTTATAAACTATGCGAGTGATCAAGGAATCTCACAAATAACATCAAAATAGACACAATTAGGAAAGAACAACTACTTTGTATTCAATTCAAAGGAGAACAAGATTACAACATGTTTGCCTTGAAGTCATAAGCCTCTCCCAATGGTCTCAGTTCCCTCCCTTGATGACAAGCTCTCTAGGTCCAAAATCAGCACCATAAGTTTACAAATCCAAGTCTCCCTGCATCCTCTAGTCTTTTGCTTAATTTATAGGAAAGAGGAGGAGGTTTCTAGTTCCTCTTCTCAAGGGATATGATGCTTAAGAGGAGGAGATTAGTTCCATGAAACAAGGGAGGAGGCGCAGGTATGTAGTAGTTCGAGGTTTCTAATTTGGATAAGATTCCTCCATCAAAGCTTCTAGAATTTACTTTTTTATTTTTACTTGCGTGAACATGATTGTGCAGTTTATAGTGGAATACAATGCACATAATTGTGCAGGCCACAATGGTAAAAACTGCACATGTGTTGGTAATGGCTAGGAAAACTGCGTAGATACTCAAAAATGTTTTTTAAGCAGTGAAATCAAAAATTCCTTTTGTCCCTAGTATTGTTTTACTTCAAGCTTCATAGGGGATTCACTTGAGACACTCATTTGATGGTGAGAGGTCCGAATTGACAGTCATTATAACAAAATTTAGTGTAACAGATAAGCTTGTCATTACAAAGGTGGTCCAACAACAAAAGTTGCTATAGGTTTATCACTCTGGTGAAGTTGTCACAAGTGATGTATCACTACACTACTAGATCCACATCCCCCTATGGAGTTGGTAGAAACCTCTTGTTAAACCTTATTCTTTTCATTTTTATGGCTTCTCTTGGCTCAAGGATCTACTGCAAGATTTCAAGCTTTAGCTTTCCATTAGGTTGAATCAATCAGAAGAGGAGAGAGAAATATGTGTGATGTGAAGGTGCCAAAATTAAGTTTCCTTGACCTTTATTTATACAAGTCAATGTGGGATCCTTAATAAAATATGCCCTACATACCTCAAGGATAGATACCTTTGTCATAGTGACCTACTATTCTAGATGCAATGTTATTTTTAATGCTTTTCTTTACGGTGTGCATCAACTCAAGATATTATTTATTGTATCTATCTACTAAGTTCTTCTTTCTTTCAGATCAGTATGATACTTCTCTACTGCTAGCTCATTAGTGATGCATATATCTAGAGAATTATCTACAACGACATCCCTTCTACCCAAGAATTTCTTGAAATGAGTCTCAACAAAAATATTTTATATTGATTCTTGTTATTACTATCAGCTACTGATGCAATGACAACTCTTTCCCATGATGGAACATAATTGGATATTTCCTGATCTTTAGTGATAGGCTGATAACAAATAGAACCTTCCTTCAAAGAGATGACTCTCACAATGACGCCACTTACTCCCTTTGGATTGTTATCTCTTCAAAATAAATAAATTGTTTCTTCTCTACTTACAACTTTATGATGGATAGGTCCCATAGGGCTTACTATTATAGGTGAAATAATATTCCTTATACCCAAAAATTTCTTCAAAATGTTTACTTGAGTATTATAATGACTAAATACAAATTGTCTTGCATTGCATGTTGTGACATTACCACTGCTTGTAGCTTGCTTCTTTCCAATGTGACCAGTTAGATTATTATACCCTTGAATTAGGGCTTTCAAACATAGACCATTATTCTTGTTGACAACTTTATAGAGCTACACTAAAAAATTATTCCAAAAATAATACCACTATAAATTCAAATAGATGTACCTTTAAATGAAGGTTGACCACACTAATTTGGACAAGCTCGGATTATGTATTTTTATATGCCAATATCATCACAAAACCTACACAAATATTCTTATCTTCTTATGCAACTTACATAGGTCAGTGAATTCTATCTTGATCAATGGTGACTATAACTTTGAAGATAAGATGGATGTGCCTTTAAGAGATTAGATATAGGTCACTTTTGCTCAGAATTAGAATAATAGACTCAACTCCCTTTTCAAGATGATAAATGTTTCAATTATGTTCTTTTGAAGTGTGTTTATACCTAGAACAAGAGGAGATCTAGACATGTTTCTTTATAAGACTGAAATTACTCCTTGTATATTTCCAGTTAGGCCATTATGCCAGATTTGATTTAAGACCAATGAGAGAACTTATCTACACTTGCAATATGACAATCTAAATAAGGAACATGCTCAAAATTTCAATGTCTTGATGCATAGGTGTAGAGTATGGTTTTTGGAATTCTTTCAACAATATTTAATCTCAGAATGAGGTCATTAATACCCTCGATATTGGATCTCTTTTATGCACAAGTGTATCCTCTTTTAATAGTGCTTTCGTATCCCTTTGAAAAGGTGACAATGGAAAACCTTTTAGGGATTCCAAAAGAAACTTATGCACATCCCTTTCAAATTGAGACTATGATCACTAAAAATTTATCTAGAACGAAGGCTTGATAGACAAATTTTATATGAAGGTGAAATTTATATGTCTCAGTCCTCTTGTAACAATATTGATGCTCAAATGAAACTTGGTCTTGAATTTCTATGCACATGTATAGAGAGAGGATCTCAGTCCTCTTGAAATCAGAAAGGATGACTTTCTTCTAGGATTTACAATAATGATTTATGCTCAGTGTAATGTACCCAAGCCCTTTTGGAATTGATGAAGTGGGTTAAAACTATTTCCCACACACTTGCTTCCCATAATTCTATTAATATTATTATATTTATTATATTTTTTTCTTTTTGGTTATATATATGTGAGCATTAGCTCTAGGGCCTCCTCAATACCCCACCTTCTAGTGTAAGGCTCCACCCTGGAATCAAACCACCTATTTAATGTGTCACGTCTCTAGGTCCTCATTGTACCTCGAGTTACTGAGATGGGACTCCTCCTCGGAACTCAACTTGTGAGTTGATGGGTCACCACCTCGATGACAACTTCCATGTACTTCCTTAGAAATTTATGTCCTTACAGGGTTTTGACCTCTAGGGTCTAACCTTGCCTAGATGACGTTAACCATGCTTTGAGCCCACCCTAAAATTATTTCGTGTGTTTCCTGTAAGTCGCCCGCTCAACACCTTAGATGCCCTATTGTTGACCACATGCCCCCAAGACATCGTGGTAGGTTCCTATACTACTAGTGTAATCCCTTATTGTTATTAGTGCAACCCACTTATTGTATTATTGTGCCCATATAGTCCCCATGATTTTATTATTATGCCCCATATAAGCCCACTATTGTTATTTTTGTACCCCTACAATATTATTGTTATGTAGGCTCTGATTGTATTGGGACCCCTTAGATTCCTATATATATATAAAGGAGGTCTTGTCATTTGTACCATCCAAGAATTGTTCATTTGTGTAATGTAAAAGAAGTTCCCCTTGAAGACACTGATTTTGAAGTAGTTGATCTATATTTTATATCTTTTTGTGAGCTAGTTTCATAACATTTGGTATCAAAGGTTTGGATTCTAGGGTTTCGCTGCTCTAAACAGGTCATCATGGAATTTTCGCTATAACTTTTTCTCTACGAAGTTTTAGAAGCTAAAAAAGAAACCCATTTGAGTCGCAATAATTTTGAACCTTGGGTCCAAATTTCATATCTTGTATCACTATATTTTAGGATATATGGTCTGAGGAAATGAATCGTTTTTGCAAGCTCCAGAATTCCATCTCAAATAGGTCATCGTGACATGTTCGCTATAAAAAAAATTATACGAAGGTTCAAACTCTAAAATTAAAAACCATTTGAGCCGAAATCTTGGTGAAGCTCGAGCCCAGATTTCAGATCTTGTTTCACTATATGTTCGGAGATACAGTCCAAGACATTTAGGGTTTTTCCAGGCTCCTGAATTACATCCCAAACAGGTGACCATGGGAACATCGTCATAACTTTCTCTCTAAGCATCAAATTGAAATTTCATAAGAAGTTATAAAAAGATAGTAGATTGTATGTTTCTTTGTATTTTTTTCAGTTCTGAAGGTCAAAACAGTGACACATGGCACTTCATACAAGTTCGCTCTACTGAAAAAGTATATAATCAGGTCATCTTGGGAGATTAGGCATAACTTTTTCTTGGAGAATCCAATTTTGATCAGATTGGTGGCATTGGAAAGAGGATGCAAAGGGCTACTGAAGGACGCAATTTCAAACCTTGGAGATTTGAAATTTCAGAGATACAACAAATTCAAGATTGAGCTGCTAAAAGCAAGAAAAAGAATTACTGAAATCAAGAAAATAAAACACCTAGTAAGAAAAATGGAGCGATAATTTGAAGAATGTGATTGAAGATATGATGAATAAGATAAATGGTATAGAAGAAAATTTGAATGGAAACCTGGAAGGTTTTAAGAAAGGTGGTGTTAGAGTCCTATAATTTACAGGATCAATGATCATTGAGTATTTTCTTTCAGTATTTCAGATTTTGAAATAATATAGCTTTTTGCAAGTGATTTTCAAAAAAGGATAGAAAAATGAAAAGAGGGTATAAATACAAAAAATTGAAAAAAGAGGAAAAGAAAAGAAATGATAAATGAACCCCCAAAAAAATGAATAAACATGAAAGTGATCCTAGCTTAAGTGCCACTACGAGCCTTCTGGCATTGTAATAAATAAATTTGTGAAATTGTGTGCAGCTTGTTTAAAATGCCACAATCCCTTTATGCTTGAGACATATAGTTTAATCATGCTCAAGTTGTTTTCAATTTATGATTAGGTTAGAATGAATAACTTAACCAAACAGTTTAATCTTGGTTAAGATTAGGTAGGGAGAATAGGTGATTAAAGTTCATCCAACTGTTTAATCTGGATTAATTTACTTGATTAGATTAGTCTAGTGTTTGAAATAAATAGTTTTTATCTCTTAGAATAAAAAATTGCAGGGGTTTGCATACTCAAATGCACCCACATTTTCTCTCAGTTAGCATTAGAATAGGAAAATGAAGATTTTTATGTCATAAGTTTGAAGTATTCCCTTATCCAAAGTTTTGGACCTTGGGTTATGTTTCATGCACCCAAAACATATGGCCAGGACCTCTGATGTTAACCTCCCCACATTTCACGACCTCTCAGTTTCCCATAACATTGATCCAACAACACATGATTTTTTTTGGATCCCCCCAAAGCGACAACGTTTAACGACAGGGGGGGGGTCGAAAAAGCGGTTTATCGCCCCCTACGTGTTGCCACCAGGTGATTTCAGACCATCTCTCCATAAATCGAATACCACCGGCCCCCCTCCTAAAGTTGTTTTTCTATCCCGCTTCAGCTCATCTTCCCGCCAACTATTGCCTTCATGTCTTGTCACTCACGCCACCTTTGCCTACCATCGTCACTCCCGCCAATGGTCCCACTCCACTCATCCACCAACCCCCAACTACCATGTCTAAGACCGTTGCAACCTCCATAAATCCCTTATCCGTTTTCTTGCGTCATTACAGGAATTAATTCCTTAAAAGGACCATTAATCCAATGGTTAAGGCAAGTTTGCAACAAATAAATATGAGATTCAGCACTGCAATTACACCTTTCTTTCCTTGTTCATTCAATAGTTTTCCCACCCCTTCGTGCTCTAATCTTGCCATGGAATTTCTATTTCCTATCATTCATAAATTTACAGAGGTCTGCCACTTTGAATTCCCACCATTATTGGACACACTTCGATTTCCTATTTTTACATTCTTCAATTCTCCATTCTGCAACTACCATGGCACCTAAAATTTCCCCCGTAATCAATCTAATTCTTACTCCCCCTATCAACTTAGACCATACTCCACTTGCAGACTGAGATTACAAAATCGTTGAAAGACAATGTGAATTCAAATTTTTCAAATTATGTTGTTGGTTTCAGGATAATTTCCTTGACCAATCTAATGAGATACACCTCTAGAAATCTAGACTCCCTTTGTTTGTTGTTCCCCAATCCTATAATTTTCCAGAGTTCTTTCTAAGATACCAAGCCTCTTACCTTGCAAGCAAGAGGGAAATTATCACCCCAAATGGTGAAATTCTATTCACCATCACAACTGACAGCATAAATCAAATGCTGCAAGTTCCCCACTATGATTCTCTCTCCCCTTTCTCCCTTGAAGATCTCAGAGAAGTTTAACAGAAATTAACTTTCACCTAGAGAGCTGCCATCTTGGAAATATTCCTCCCTTAAGAATCTGAACTCCCTAAGAAAATCCCCCCATATCCCTCTTCTATGTTCCCTCAAAGGAAAAGACAAACTATCTATGTTTTGTCTTCCATTCTTTGTTACTATTCAGATTTGTGGGCAGAAGAGCCTATTCTAGGCTTTTTGTCCACCCTTTCTTCAGAAGAAGGACCATAATTCACCTTTGTCTATACAGAAACTTAATGAATAAGGAGAGCCATAGTCAGTTTTTTTCTGGACTTCTTTAACCAGAAAACAATCACAGGAATTCAGCTTATCGGAGTTCATAGATCAATTTGTGTATCCATCCACTTTTTTGTTAAGTTGCCAACAGGTTCCAAGGATCAGTGAAGCCATTCAAAAGTTTCTGTAGTTTAGTGAATAGGTCAAAACAGGGGATTGTTACCTTTACCAATCATTCACAGAGATTAGAGCGTAAGGTTCATAGTTTCCACCATACAAACTACCCAAATATTTTCCAATGAGGATATTTGCCTTGGGATACATCAGGAAAATAATTCATTCTAATAACATCCATTTCATGGCAGCCAAGTAAAAATCACAGTTTTGGATCAAGACACAAGTAGGACCCTTCATCTGCAACAGTAGAGAAGTAGGAGAGGAAGCAGACCTCCTGCTGAAACAAATGAAATTTCCTCTCAGTTTAACTTGGTCTTATGACCCCTTTGGGGTAATTTCCAAGTTGAGAGTGGTACAAAAAACTACAACATATGTGCATATTCAGAGGTATGAAATAGAAAAATATATGAACCAAGACACTTGGGTGGAAAATACATTGCAGGAGGTCAAGGAGCAGGTACTTTCGAGGATAGCTTCGGAGACTCCCATACCCAAAGAGGAATTAGATAAGAGATAAGGAGAGGATGATTCTATAGTCACCGAAGTCTCAACCAAGGAAGTCAAAATATATACTAAGAAGCTTAAATTAGGCTTAGGTTCTAAAATAGAATTTCCATGATTGGAGGACACACAAGGCACTATTGTTCTCTCAGGTCTGAAGACTTTCAAGCTGGACAGTGGTACTACAAAATCTCCATCATCTTCCTCAGTCACTAAAGATATTCTAACTATTGTCCCTCACACACCAGAAACATCTATAGAGCAGAGACAGTTGGACATTTTTTAGAGATACAAGGATATTAAGCAGAGAAATGAGGCCTTACATGATAACATATATGCTTAGTTCACAAAGCAATCCTCCTTCATTCATCACAGATTCATCTCAGCATATGATACAGAGAAGGGAAGGATGCATATGGCCTTCTTTCAGGCCCAGGTCCCTTAACTAAACTTAGTAGCAGATTTCAAACAAACCACTTTTGAATTTGAAGCAAAGGATGTCCATCCTTTGGACCAAATAGATATGCACAAGAAGGCATGAGAGATGGTGTATTCCACTTTTACACAGACTACCATTATTTCCTCTAAGCTACAACTTACTTTAAATAATGTGCAGTCTCAACTCAAATTGGAGAACATATCCTCACTTGCCAAAGGTACCAGTATCAAAAACTTGGAAGAAATGGTGGTCAAAGCCGGCCTTCATCTAGAAAATTCAAAAATTACGGAGGAGATATCATAGAGAAGATGTTGATATTGCAGAATTAAAGAAGAAATTGCAGCTACCAGCAACAGAAGGCCCCCAAGCCAAGGAAATTGGAGAGACAAAACTACAAAAGGAATAAATGATGAAGCTTTTAGTGGAACAAGGTGCCCAAATTAAACAAATGGAAGCAAAAATCAACAAGCTAATAAAGGAAAATGAACAGAATTTACAACTTGCATTTGTTCCTCTCGATGTTGTTCATATTGCATCTCTACTGCAAACAGGTGTCTCTACAACAACCAATATAGCAAGAACATCATCTTCAACAGTGCTTCCCACATCAGTTGTGGATGACTCAGTGAAGTTAGCTCAATCTATGGAAAATATGTCAATACAGGAAGAAAAGCTAAAGAAACTGAAGTTGGAGATAAAGGTTTTATAGCAGCAGAGTACAAGGTTTGAAAATACTTACTTGACAGAAACAAAGAAGTCCCAGACATTGTATCTAAGATTGTAGAAAAAGGAAAAATATTGTGCCATTGGCAATACATTTGCACAAGTGAAGGAACATATCCAGAAAAGGATTAATGAATATATCTGGAAAAGGATTATTGAAAGGTCAAATGAAGCCATTGAGCAGGTTGGAAAGCAGCTAGGAGATAAACCAAATGAAGCCACTAAACTTATCAAATTTCTAAATTCCAAGAACAATAAAGAATTGGAAGAATTAGAGATTGAAGACATGACTGAACCAATTTTGGAAGCTAGAGAGGTGTTGACTAAAAGGAATTTGATGAGATAGCTTGAAGAGAACGGTCAAAACATGAACACGGGTATATAGAGATTCTTTTCTAAGCTAGAGCCTCTCTACAAGAAAGGACTTCCAAACTTGTTAGTGATTAACGACAAGCTCAGCACGTGGCTAGATTACAGTAAGCAGATTATGAACAAGGCAAGAGATAGTTCAAAAGTTACATCCGGAAGACTTAACATGATAGGAAAGACATTCCTAGAAGAACTATCATATGATTTTGACATTTAGTATGCAATTCCGAACTTGTTCATTACCCGGCCAACATTTTCCTGGTATACTGAAGTTGACGAAGTGTATAGGAAGTTAATGAAAATAAATATCCCAAGAAAACAACACTGGGAAAAACTCCGTGAATTACTAGAGTGAAAGGTAATTTCAGTGGCACATCTCAGCATTATAGCACATACATTTTTTCAATGCCAGACAGCCAGTTGTTCCTTCATTTCAGTGCCACCACTTCAGACAGTTCGATTTCCCTAATTTCATTGTAATAAGTTAGCTTAATTCAATCCTATTATTTTTGTAGATACATCCTCGTCATCCTAATAAGATGTTTTTAGTAAATTAATTATAAATACTTTAATTGTTGAAGTAATAGAGGTTGGTTTTTGTACGAAGAAACTCTATTGTATTTCTAAGCATCAACATATTTTCCAAGTAATACAGAAGCTCTTTCACAGGATTCATGTGTCAAGTTAGTGGTGAAGTACATCTATATGTTTCATGTGTTTATAATTCTCTGTTTATAGCACATAGTTGTTTTCACATCTGAATTATTCAATATAAGTAGAGGGCAGAATTTGTTTAAATCTACACTCTGCACCTAGCTATGAATAATTTCTATGTTTTCTTCCAATCTTTGAATATAGAATTTAGGTAACAATGCCCTATTTTTTAAAGTGAATCTTAATCTAGTCTTCTTCTCCACTTCACATATTTTAAAGAAGCCATTCGGTTTAGCTACCTTTTCCTGTGAGATCTATCTATAGGTACTATAGTTAACATGTATTTTGTGTAACAAACTCCATAGTCAAAAGGAAATCTAGTTATCACCCAACCATTCAAATACAAATCAAACCCCAAACTTAATAACTAGCCTAATATTCAACCAAACAAAGTTAAATCTTACAAAGAGAGCCCTCTCTGAAGCTGGCAGGGCTAGATCCCAACTTCCAAAGTTGGTTTGTGGTTACCTTGGTGATTTTCTTCTGCAACCACAGAAAATTTCCAAGTGCTAACATTCTAGCAACCATACTGGGGACTTAGAAATAATCCTTTATTTCATAATCATAAGATTATTTCCCTAGTTCTTGTATCCTTATTTCAAGAAATTTAATGATTAAGACATTAGAAATAAAGTATTAGAGGTTGTTTTTTACTTTTAAAGATCTGGCTCCAAAAATAATTTATACTCGAGCCAATCCTGATCCAAATCCACCAGAAATTCTAGACAATCCTAAAAGAATCAAAAGGAGAAGTTTAGCTGAAATCTAGGGAAGCAATAGCCCCCTTTAAAGGGCCAATTCTCTTCCTAAGAACCTCGATATTATTCAAGATATTCAATTCGACTTACCTTTTGAACACAGTCTTTTCAGGACTAATTCTGAATCTTTTGTTGATCAGGCAGTGGTTGATGAAGCCATTCTTCAACCATATACACCAATAAGGCCATCTGTTGAACCTGATTTGGGTCAAGAATCCCTTTAGGAGTTTGAAAATTTGTAAAATCTTGTTTCAACCCTTGATCAGGTTGTACATCAACCTTACATACAATATTCTGTTGAGCTATCTACTCTTATTATTGCAGCATCTACTTCATACTCCCAATCAATTCATCCAACATCAGTTGGCCCTACCTCTTATGTCATTTCTACTATTCATCCAATACTATCACAAGTAGTCACTCATTTAATTCCCACAAATCCTATATTTTCTCCTCCCTTAAGACCAAATATCATGGCTTCTTGTTATGCACCTCTGGTTTTACCTGCTCAGTTAAATCAAATTCTCCAAGACTATCAAACTAGGACTCCCCAATTTGATGGAAATATTTTTATTACTGCACAACAACACATAGATAGGATGAATGAATTTTTCGATTTGCATGAAGTAGATGAGAATCATATAAAACTAAGGTTGTTTACCCAGAGCTTAGGTGGAGAAGTTAGAAAGTGGTTCAAAAACTTGGCAGCAGGTAGTATAACTGACCTTATTGTTTTTCACCAATCTTTCCTAACTAGGTGGGAAATTAAAAATAGTCCTCTACAGATCCTTAATGATTATAAAAAACTTAAGAGAGACCCAAATGAAACTGTAGAAGAGTACTATGACAAATTCAATAGGGTTTACAATGTAATTCCCATTTCCATTAAACCACCCACGGGCTTGGCCTTAATACATTTCCCAGAAGGATTCAATGTTGATATGGCCTGTCAACTGAGAGAAAGAGATCCCTCAACTTCAGAGGAGATGCAAGATAATGCACTTAAAGTAGAGGATAATTTGTTAGCCAATAAAGTTAAGTTAAAGGATGAAAAAAGATTAACAACAAAAGAGGAGCCTTCATCTTCTGTTTTTGTTGATTATAAATTAGACAGACTACTAAGAATAGTAGAGAAAATGATGGACAAAATCAATATAGATGATAGGACTCCTCAGAGAGAAAATTAAACTGGGCAAATAAGAAATCCAAACTATAGAATAAATCAACCCATGAATAAACAAAGGGACCCAAAAGGTCCAAAATGGCAGATAATACCTCCTTTCCAAGAAAATTATACATACGAGGCTGAAGTAGCTGATGATACAGAGGATACTCAAATAAATCTCATGGGAGTAAATGATAATGAATATATTTCCCTGTCTGAGGAAGATCAAGATCTTTTCCTTCTATCCCAAAATGAAATAGACCCTGAAGAAACAGAGGATTACAACAAAGGTTTTGAGAATTCCATTATGGAAGTCCATAAACAATACAACCTCAAGAGTAGAAAAACACCTGGTACTCCACCAAAGAAACCAGTTGAAACACTTGCCAAAAAGAATGTTGAGATTCTTACTAGAAATAATATTGATGTTATAATCTAGAAAAAATCTGATACTGAATCCAAATCAATCCAAACCAATGATCCTTCAACCAGCCAACCAAGATATATACCCCAAAAATATGTGGTTGATAAACTAGAAGTTTCCAATTCGAATAGAACACAAATGCCATTTAATATAGAAAATGAATTGGCAAAACTCAAAATCCCCATTCCTTTGACAGAATTGATGAATAAAACTCCTTATAGATCCCAGGTAATGAAAGCATTGAGCATAGGAGAAAACGTTGAGATAGTTAACGTATCAGATGATCAACCTGAATTACTATTTGGCCTAGAAGTTTATGGAAAACTTCAAGAGGGATATGTACCTCCCTTTTATGTTAGCCTAACCATTCATGATAAAATCTTACACAACGCTATGCTTGATTGAGGGGCCTCCCACAATCTTATGCTGAAAGTGATTATGGAGAAGTTGGGGTTAGATATTACTAGAAGGTATAAAAACCTGTATTTGTTTGATTCTAGTCAAGTGCCTTGGACTTATAAAATATTTATGTGTAAATTTAGTCCAAATCCCTGCCAAAAGTGTACTTATGGATATAGTTGTTGTCAATATCCCACCCAAATATGGAATGTTTTTTTCCCGTTCGTCGGGAGCCAAACTCCAAGGAACCTTACAGATGGATATTTCCTACACAACATTCCTTGTCTTTGGGAAAAATAGAAGACTCTATAGAGAGAAACTCATGACATTCATGGTCACCACTCAAGATAGGCCTAACCATTATCCTATATATTTTGTTCATTCTGATTTGGACTCATTTATCCTCTACAATGATGTAGGCACACAAGAACAAATTCAAAACCATAATACCGCTTTTTGTCTCAATGTTGATGGTCAAGCATTAATCATTGAGCAAGATAATTCAGATAAAGTTTTATGGAATCTGAGTTTTAATGGATCAATAAGTAAAGAAGGAGTTGGTGCTGGTGTATGGGTTTCTAATTCATATACTCATCACTCAAAAGGTCACTCCTACAAATTGAATTTTCAATGTTCTAATAATGTTGTAGAGTATGAAGCCTTAATATTAGGTTTACAACTCTTGAAGAAACTTGGTTCTAAACGAATTGCCATTCATGGAGATTCCGAGTTAGTGATAAAAAAAAAAATCAAAGGAGAATACTCTGCAAAACATCCTAGGATGAGAACCTATAGAAATTTTTTGTTAGACATTCTAGATTCTTTCACTGAATATAGTTTGTCTGCAGTTTCAAGAGATCAAAATACACTGCCTGATGGTCTTGCTACTTGGGCTAGTAATTGTAAATTACCATTTCATCCTACTGGTCCATATACTGTTGAAGTGAAAGATAGACCTATTGTACCTGATAACATAGATACTGGGAGGTTTTTGGAGATGATGGTCATATTGAAACTTTTTGTAGTCTAAATACGAATTTGAAGATACCAATGTAGATGTATAATTTGATATAGAAGATATTGTGCATGCTAGTGTAAATAAATCAGAATTGCATGGAATAGATGAAGAAAAACAAGAAACATATATTTTACCACTGAAAGACAACATCCTACCTAGAGGGCTTGTTCCAATAGAAGATTTATTTTATTTCAATGATGTAGCTAAGAAGCCCAAAATCGAACCCACTGGAGGTAGTGTTGAGGAACATAACATTGGGACTGAACTTCAACCAAAAATCATCAAACTGTCTAAATCCTTACCTCCAGCTGAAAAGTTGAACTACATTAAATTGTTCAAAGAATACATTGATGTTTTTGCCTGGAGTTATGAGGACCTAAAATCCTATGACATTGGTATCATACAAGACAATATTCCCTTGAAAGAAGATCATAAACCCTTTAAACAAAAATTAAGGAGGATTAATCCAATGCTTATGCCTCTAGTTGAAAAAGAAGTGAAGAGAATTTATGATGAAAAAATCATAGTACCTCTGAGATATTCCAAATGGGTATCGAATTTGGTTCCCACTCGAAAGAATACTAGTTAAATCAGACTCTGCATTGATTTCTAGAACTTAAACAAGGCCTCTCTAAAAGATAATTACCCTTTGCTTAAAATGGACCACATTCTATAGAAGGTGGTTGAATCCAGCAGGATTTCCTTATTGGATGGCTTTTCTAGTTATAACCAAGTCTTAGTACACCTAGACGATCAAGAGAAAACAATGGTTACTACACCTTGGGGCACTTTCATGTACGTGAAAATGCCTTTTGGTCTAATGAATGTTGGAGCAACGTTTCAGAGAGCCATGGATTTTAATTTTTCTGATGAAATGGGTCATTTCATAGTTATATATCTGGATGACATCACTATGTTTTTGAAAACATATGAGGAACATTTAAATCACTTGAGAAGAGTTTTTGAAAAATGTTGGAAATTTGGCATTTCCCTCAACCCCAAGAAAACATTATTTAGTTTGTAAGAAGGAAAACCGTTGGGACACATAATTTTGAAAGAAGGAATCAAGATAGATCCCAATAGAATCGAAGCTATACTCAAAATTAATCCTCCAAGGAATATAAAATAAGTTCAATCTTTTATTGGATAAATAAGTTTTCTAAGGAGATTCATTTTGAATTTAGTTGAACTTTTAAAGAATATTACCAATATGCTAAAGAAGGATACTGAGGTGAAATGGAACATGGAAGTAAGACAATCATTTAACAATGTAAAGCAAGCTTTAACTTAGGCATCTATGTTAATTAGTTCATATTTTACTAAAGATTTTATAATTTTTTCATTTGCTTCAGAACACACTGTTGCTGCAATTCTCCTACAAAAGAACGATGAGGGCCATGAACAACCTATTTCTTTCTTCATCAAAGATTTAAGAGATGCAACATTGAAATATGACATTATGGAAAAACAAGCTTTTTCCCTGGTAAAGGCTATAAAAGACTTTTGAGAGTATACTCTTCATTCACACATCATTATGTTCGTTCCAAGTGTAGTAGTTAAAGATATACTAACTCAAAATGATCCAGATGGGAAAATGGGTAAGAGAATTGTTGTTATATTAGAATATGATATTAAAATCCAACCCGCTAAACTTATCAAAGGTCAAGGGTTAGCAAAATTAATGGCAGAATCTAACTTACATGCTTTAAATATAAATTTTCTCGCAATATTCAATGAACTAGATGAGCTGGCGAATCCAATGGTAGCAAAAGATTTTGCTACCTCTCCCAGGTATGTAGACATTATTTACATGCTACATAATTTACAATCTCCTCCTAGTTTCTAAAACAAAGGCTATATTTATCAAACTTAAAGTTGTTAAGTTTTGTATTTTGAATTATTTTCTATACCAGAAAGATGCTGGTGATGTTTTACTAAAATGTTTATTGGAAAATAAAGAAGATAAATTCATCCAAGAGTTCCATGGAGACTGCAGTGGACACTTGTATTGCAAGAATATTAAAAATAAGATTCCAAGGGTAGGTTTTTACTCGCCCACCCTATTTTCTGATATCCTAAAGAAGGTGACTTCATTCCATAAATGCCAAATATTCGAAGGTAAAAATAATATTTTTCCTTTAATCTTGAGGCCTATATCTGTTGAAACCCCTTTCCAACAATGGGGCCTTGAATTTATAGGAGAAATCCACCCTGCCTCATCTGCCCAACACAAGTGGATTCTAACAGCCATTGATTACTTTACAAAATGGATAGAAGCCATACCTACCAAACAAGCTTATGATTCAATCATCATAAAGTTCCTAGAGAGTAATATCCTTGCTAGATTTGGTTGTCGTAGGAAAATTATTACTGAAAATGTTGCAACTTTCAGGTAAAAGAGGATGGTATATTTCAACAAATATCAGATAACATTGCGACATTCTATAGCCTATTACCCCTAGAGAAATGGACTGGAAGAATCCTCCAATAAAAGCTTAGTTAACATTATTAAAAAAAAATTGTAGGACAATAAAAAATCATGGCACATCAAGTTGGGTAATGTATTGTGTGCAGACATGCTTACTACCAAAAAGGCAATATGCATGTCTCCATATCAGCTAGTTTATGGTATAGATGTTGTTTTTCCAACCTCATTGGGAATTCCCGTTTTAAATATAATGCAAGAATTGGCGACAAAACCAAATGATTTATAGAGGAGAATAAATTAGGCCATCCATTTGCATCAAACCAGAGAAGTTGTTCATAATAGAACTCGATTGATCTAAGATAGCATCAAGAAAAAAATCAGCTGTAGGACAAAAGTTGATGACTTTCAACTCGGTAATCATGTTCTGAAATGGGATTCTAGAAGGGAAGAAAAATGAAAGCATGGTAAGTTCGACAACCTGTGGATGGGACTTACATTATTGATTCTTACTGAGGTAACAGTGTCTTTTTTCTAAAAAACACATATGGGACAAAAATACTTGGAGGACCTGTTAATGGCAGGATGCTCAAGAATTATGTTTTTCAAGACCAGCAAATTGTTTTTTATCACACTTGTTGTTGATGCCATTTACTTTCATACTGTCATGAGTGGGTAGCTTATGTATCAAAGTTGAAGCCCGTGGAGAAGGCCCTAAGCTTTGAGACATTTTTCCACCACAACTACAGAAAATAGAAAAAATCAAATGCAGTGAATAGTGAAGATAAATGTTTAAGGCTACTGGTCTATGGTGTTCTTGACACTTCACCAGGAAATGACATCCCTAGCTGGAGCCACTGTTAGGGTCCTATAATTTATAGGATCAATGATCATTGAGTATTTTCTTTCAGTATTTTAGATTGTAAATAATATAGATTTCTACAAATGATTTCCAAAAAAAGATAGAAAAATGAAAATAAAAAATGAAAAGAGGGCATAAATACAAAAAATAGAAAAAGGAGGAAAAGAAAAGAAATGATAAATGAACCCCACAAAAAATGAATAAACATGAAAGTGATGTTAGCTTAAGTGCCACTACTAGCCTTTTGGCTTAGAAATAAATAAATTTGTTAAATTGTGTAAAGCTTGTTTAAAATGCTGCAATCCCTTTCTGCTTGAGACATACAGTTTAACCTTGGTTAAGATTAGGTAGGTAGAATAGGTGAATAAGGTTAATCCAACTACTTAATCTGAGTTAATTTAGTTGATTAGATTAGTCTAGTGTTTGAAATAAATATTTTTTGTCTCTTAGAATAAAACATTTAAGGGGTTTGCATACTCAAATGCACCCACATTTGCTTTTAGATAGCATTAGAATAGGAAAATGAAGATTTTTATGTCATAAGTTTGAAGTATTCGCTTATCCAAAGTTTTGGACCTTGGGTTATGTTTCATGTGCCCAAAACATATGGCGAGGACCTCCGGTGTTAACCTCCCCATATTTCATGACCTGCTAATTTCCCATAACCTTGATCCGACGAAACACGATTGTTTTCGAACACCTCCCGAAGCAACAATGTTTAATGACAAGGAAGGTGGGGGTCTGAAAAGCGGTTTACTGCCCCCTACATGTCACCACTAGGTGATTGCAGACCCCCTTCCATAAACCGAATACTGTCGCCCCCCCCACCCCTCGAAAGTTGTTTTTCTATCCTGCTTCAGCTCGCCTTCCCGCCAACTGTTGCCTCCATGTCCCATCATTCACACCACCTCTACCTACCCCTGTCACTCCCACCAACGGTCTCGCTCCACTCATCCACCAACCCCTAGCTTCCACGTATGAGACCTTTGCAACTTCCATAAATCCCCTCTTCGTTTACTCACACCATTATAGGAATTAATGCCCTAAAAGGACCATTAATCCAATGGTTAAGGCAAGTCCGCAACAAATAAATATGAGATTCATCACTGTGATTACACCTTTCTTTCCTCATTCATTCAATAGTGCTCTCGCCCCTCTGTGATCTAATCTTTCTGCGACATTTCTATTGCCTATCATTCATAAATTTACAGATGTCTACCACTCTGAATTCCCTCCATTATTGGACACACGGTGATTTCTTGTTGTTATAGTCTTCAATTCTCCATTCTACAACTACCATGGCACCTAAAACTACCCCTGTAATCAATCCAATGCTTACTCCCCTTATCGACTTAGACCATACTCCACTTGCAGAATGAGAGTACAAAATCACTTAAACATAGTGTGAATTACACTGCTGGTTTCAGGATAATTTCCTTGACCAATCTGATGAGATACGCCTCTGGCAATCCAGACTCCCTCTGTTTTTTCCCCAATCCTATAATTTTCCGGAGTTCTTTCTAATATTCCAAGCCTCTTACTTTGCAAGCAAGAGGGAAATTATCACCCTAAATGGTTGAATTATCTTCACCATCACATCTAACAACGTAAATCAAATGCTACAAGTTCCCCACTATGATTCTCTCTCCCATTTATCCCTTGAAGCTCTCAGATAAGTTTATTAGAAATTAACTTTCACCTAGAGAGCTGCGATCTTTGAAATATTCCTCCCTAAGGACTCTCAACTCCCTAAGAAAAATCCCCCATATCCATCTTCTATGTTCCCTCAAAGGACAAGATAGATTATTTATGTTTTGTCTTCCATTCGTGGTTACTATTCAGATGAGTGGGTAGATAAGCCTATTCTAGGCTTCCTGTCCACCCTTTCTTCAGAAGAAGGACCATCAGTCACCTTTGACTATGGTCGCTTCTTATCAAATCTAATACATGAAAAGTTCCTGTAGTTTTTAACTGAAGGAATGTTCAAATATTCACCAATTCTTATGTATATGTTTATGTTTTTCCAAACAGATAATTTTCCATTCTCAATGCAGAAACTTGATCAACAAGAAGAGCCATGGTAAGTGGTTTTCTAAAATTATTTAACCAGAAAAATATCACAGGATTTCAGCTTCTTAGAGTTCATAGACCAATTTTTGTATCCAATCACTTATTTTTTAAGTGGCCAGCGGGTTCCAAGGATCAGTGAAGACATTTAGAAGGTTCTACAACTCAGTGAACAAGTCAAAACAGGGGATTGGTACCTTTACCAATCATTCACAAATATTAGAGTGTATGGTTCAGAGCTACCACCATACAAACTGCCCAAATATTTGTCAATGAAAATATTTTACTTGGAATACATTAGGAAAATATTTCATTCTGATAACATCCATTTCGTGGCAGCCAAGAAAAAATCACAGTTCTGGATCAAGACACAAGTAGGACCCTTAATTTGCAACAACAGAGTAGCAAGAGAGGAAGCACACCTCCTACTAAAACAAATGAACTTTCCTATTAGTTTCACTTGGTCTTATGACCCCTTTGGGGTAATTTCCAAGCTGAGAGTGCAAAAAAAACTACACCATATGTGCATACTCAGAGGCACGAAATAGAAAAGTATATCAACCAACACACTTGGGTGGTGTTGTAGCTGCTACAATGACACCTCTGAAAATACGGGCAACCTTAAATTTTTGGAGCCCCTACATCGGGTCTAAGCTTCGGCCCCGCCACGTCCTACCCAAAAAGTTCATCAATGTCGGTAAACCTGAGGAGAAATCCAAGTTTTGACTAAGTTAACTAGCCAAGTCGCCAGTTCCTGCCTTGGTAGGTTGGTCGCAAAGTCAGAGCATGGATATCACTAATAATTGTGACCATGGCAACCATTGCGACCATGGAAACCATTGTGACCATGGCAACCATTTCGACCATGGAAACCATTGCGACCATGGCAACCATTGCGACCATACGAAATCGTGGGTTGTAAGGTCGTGTAGTCGCACCTCCATCCTCATAACAATCTTGCGACCTTGCAACCTTCTGAGTCACATAAGTCACAAGGTCACCTCAATTCCCATTAGTCACTCGTGCGACTGTGTGACTCACAAGGTTGCAAGGTCACGCCACATACTTACATCCTCCAATGCGACCAAGCAGCTATGTGACTCTGCAACTCGCACGGTCACAAGGTTGAGCCGCATACTTACATCCTCCAACGCGACCACGTGACTCATGCAACTTCGTGACCTACGAGTCACAGGGTCGCAATATTCACACTCCTGACCCTCACAACCCCCACACGTGGCACTATCTTATAAATAGGAAGGCACCTAGTCACAGTTGTTAAGGCTCGGTTGGTCGCACTCGAAGCTAGAAGCCCCTCGAACCCGAATTCGCGTACGCGTCTGACTCTGGTAAGTAATAGTGCTCCCTCCTGCAATCATTATTTCCTTCCAAGTGTCACTGTTTTCCCCTCCCGACCCTCTGACTTATCCCTTGCCCTAGGGTTTTTCCTTTTAATAACATTTTTCTCATTTTCATGCTTGATAGTTTGCTCTAGCCTTTTCCCCGTGCCTACACCCTGAAGGTTTTGTTTTTCCTTAAACCTGATCACCTCACTTTTATCGGGAAGCCTAAATTCCATCCCTATGAGGGTGAACCTAGCCTCCCAAATACATTTAGGGCGTTCTCTAAGCTTTTCTGAGCCATAGTCATGCATCCCACAGCCACGATACCAGTCCCCACATGACCTCATGACTTCATGACTTCACGTCTTCACAACCTCCAACTGGTTGCGACTTGTGAGCACCATCTATTGTGCGACCTACAACCAAATTTCACGCATCGCGACCTTGCATTCACACCACGACCTATGATCTTAGTCGCTCAGTCACTTAGTCGCATTCATGAAATTTGCGACTGTGTAACTTGCCTTTCTCACGACCTTCCTGTCGTCGGCTAAGTCTCCCTTTTGTTTTCTGGTTGCAATTGATTGCCATGCCATCTCTCTCATCGTGGGACTATTTTTATGACATCCCAGGTGGCATCAAGCTTGAGTGCATATCCATTTCTTCTTTCGAAGAAGAAATGGGTCACCCAACTGCTAAAGCTGCTCAAGGCACCTCGGGAAGTGGGGCATGGGAGGTCGATCTAGAAGAACATCCACCTATATTGATAGATATTTCTTGCAACATAAGTAGAACCACCAAGCTCTCTTGGTATATGATCTACGAGGAATTCGCTAAGAAGGATATTCCAAAAACACAGGAGGACTTCTAGGTATATATAAATGTCAAGAAGTCAAAATTACATAAAGTAGCAGCACATCCACCAGTATTCCCGTGCACGGAAACCATTGAATGGATCTTGCAGTGTACCAGTATAGATGACTGGATGATCAGGGGTCATGATGGGGCACCCATAGCCACCATCTCTTCAACAGACCTCATCACCTACTACAGATTTCCTGAGAAGCTGTGGATTTTTAACACCAAGTGGCTCATCGGGTTCATAACCCCAACAAAAGACATCTTTAGGGATTGGTGGCAAGAACCTGCAAAATTCCGGGTCAGGACAGACCAGGCTTATAAGGTAGAGGGGCTACGTAAAGTATATCATTTAATCGATGTGATGATGTGCCAGCTATATGGCAAGGCAGACTGTGAGGTCTTTTTTGGCACATGGGTTCCTCTCATGTATGTTGTCGCCACTCAAGGACCTATTTTTAATTGGGCATGCATCCTCTCATCGTCTTTGAGGACAAACATAGCCGCCACCCAAACATGAAGCAGCCTCAAAAATTTTATATGTCATCATACCTCCTTGATGTTGTCTGTTTGAGGTGCTACTTCAAGGACTAGAGCTATAATTTTGACACCTCGGTAGCCCAACCCGTTCACTGCCACTACAAAGTCTTTTGGGACACCACGTATAGAAGCATGTTGGATGTAATATCTGAAACATTTATCATCCCATTATACCAACTACTATTCGGGGAAGAACCACCTTGCATGTCATAGAGACCATGAAGACCATGGTCAAAGTAGCTCATTGGTTCCCCATTAATGAAAGAACAATAATCAGAGTGTTCGGTACTCATAAATCTTCTCATGCTCTTCCCAAGTTCGTCATGGATAGGACACTTCTGTGAGAGGTTTATTACCAAATGACACAGGATTTCTCGAAGGTTTTGAACAAAGGTAAGAAGAAACTATGGCGACATTTTCCTCTAACTATTGGGGCGTACATGGTAGAAAACTTCAAACATGTAGAAGCAAAAGCCAAAGAGCTGGATGGGAGCCATTTCGTGACCCTTAATTACCAAACATATGATCCCAAGTAAGTTGTAGCTTCCCATTGCACGAAGGCAAAATTCAGTTGGTCTTACGCCCACGCCAAGGAGGACCTCGAGGATGGGATTAAGAATTGGTATAACTTCACAAGGGAAATCAGCCCAAGTGAGTAGCAGATCATAGAAGATGAGATCATTGATGATTCCTAGGAGGAAGTAAGCCTCGGAGAAAGAGCTTCAACCGTGAATAAACAAAGGAACAAAACACCAAAGGAACCCGAGGAATCAAGGAAGTGCAAAGGAAAATAGGTTGAAGACCCCCTAACCGACAACGAGGAAGAAGAAGTTACTCTCATATAAAGAAATGCAAAATTGTCAAGGAAGAAGTGAGAGCTAAAGAGGCAAAGAGAACTGGAAAGAAAACAATCACAGGACTCCGGCGAATAAAGACAAAATGAGAAAAGGAGAAAACAAGTGGAAGAGAAAAGGTGGTAGGAAGAAGAAAAGAAAGCACATGATGAGATAGAGAGAAAAAGGCAAGAAAAAGGTGGCAAGAAGAAGAAAGGAAAGCACAAGATGAGATAGAGAGGAAAAAGAAAGAAGAAGTTGAAAAGAATAAACAAGCAAAAGAAGTTGAAAAGCAGAAACAAGTAGAAGAAGTTGAAAAGAGAAAACAAGAGGAACACAAAAGATTAGAACAAGAACTGAAGAACATGGATGAGGAACTAGAAAGGCAACGGGCACTAGCAGAAGGAGAAAAGAAGCAGAAGGAAGAAGAGCTTAGGATAAACAAGGAAAAGGAAACTGAGAAAAATGAACAAGGGGAGACAAGAAAAGCAGTCGACCTCAGCTAAGGACAAGGTGAGCTTCCTCCTTTGGATGTACCTCCCGCTACTCCCCTCACTTGTGGACACCTTCCCCTCCGAGAGATGGGCATCTCAAAAGATTAAGATGAAGAGGTCTTAGATCTAACTAAAATCAAATTTGATGAAGTAAACCTCAAAATTATATAGGAGAGGAAGAAATTTTGCAGCAGGAACCTAGCTAACCCATTGTCACTAACTATGGAAACGGATATTGTGCCCAATATCACAACAAATCCTCAAATGATTGCCTCCATCGGAACAACTTTTGTGGCTTCCACAAAACACAACCTAGCTCGGATGAGTAAACAAATTGTGGACTTGGAAAATAGGCTATACACATCTGATCAAAGGGCCATTGTTGTGAAATAGGAGAAGAAAAGGATGGAAGAGGAAAACAGACAGTCCACTTGTTACACACAAGCTCAGTAGAATTCCAAGAGGTAATCACATCAGAAACAGAGACCCTGGGGGAGACTATGGCAGTAGCGTATGAAGAAATGGAAAAAATGCAGCACACTATGGCACCCGTCGTGGCCATTCAAACTGACTCAAAATAGAGGGTCTCCATGCTCAAAGATGCCATGATCACTTTGGAAAGAATACATCAATGGTTTGAAAAGTACCTCGAAGCCCCAGTAGTGGTCCCCAGGAAATATTGGATTGCTATGCAAAATACTAGGGTCCAACTTCATATCAAATTTCAATCCAGAGAAAATTGGCCAAAGATGCGGAGAAGGTGTTGGCCTCCTACAGACAGTTGCTCAGCAGTTTCGAATCAATGATCCAACTACATGGGGCCCCCTCTATAGAAGAGATTGGACAAGTGAAAAATCAGGAGGAGATAAACAATGAAGTGCAGGCATTTATAGAGACATATAGACAAGCAGCTCATATGGGAGATATGTCAATTACAAGAGAAAATATCAAGCGGTACATACTAGAACTAGTGAGGCTCTACACCAAGTTGGGTACCTTGAATAATGATGTGTATGCCAAACGGAACACCCTCCTCCCGGATGCACTTGAGTTCTTACACTGACATGATGAAGGCCAACCATAGATCTCTCCTATTGTTGTAGAATACAATATATGGCATACTTACCTAACAGAAAATCTTGGGCTCAACATCCCGGAACATGCCATCTGTAGATTTGTCAATTAGGATGGTAGTCATTTTTTGTGACATTGTGTACTACGGTAGCACAAAATTCCTTGTGAGCATGAAAGGTCACGTAGAATTCCAAGAGTCATCTGGTAGATGAAAGGTCATGAGGTATTCCAAAAGTCAAGGGTAGACCAAGGGTCACCCTTATCCTATAAATGTAACCTTATGCCTCATTTGTAATGGGCTTTTTGCTGAGGACTATTTTGGAGATACATACATACATACATACATATATCCTTGGAAAGACTATCTATCGAAGGATTGGAAAGCCAAACTGAAG
This sequence comes from Pinus taeda, assembly GCA_000404065.3. Lineage (NCBI taxonomy): Eukaryota > Viridiplantae > Streptophyta > Pinopsida > Pinales > Pinaceae > Pinus > Pinus taeda. The sequence continues at coordinate 2,979 of APFE031103767.1, read as the reverse complement.
ATGAAGAAGGGGAGCCTAAGAATACCTTTACTGGTGAAAATAACTAGATACATTGAGAGGAAATACACGGGAACAACCGATGAATCACTCAGGAAACCCTCATTAACAATCAACCTCTCATCGAGGGGCACTAATGGGACCTTGGGACAAGGATCCGGGGAATACCTTAGAGACCGCATAAACTTCTATAACAATCAATGTCTCCTGAGAAATCTAAGAAACACTAGAGATCTAGGACACCTCAAAGTGCCTAGAAGAGAAGGTAGACACCCCCCTTGCACCAGCGGGGGGTCAGGCACAGACAGTGAATCATAAGGTAATGATCACTACCTCCTTTTCAACCCTAGAGCAAACAGTCGTCCCCCGCCACTGGCCCAGATGGCTCAATCCCCTCTAAACCTTAGAGGTCTACTTCATGATATGCCTCGCCATTCTGAGAAGCACCTTCCAAAGTCCGACCCGGAGAAAGGGACCTCAGCCAATGACCACATTAGCAATTTCTACTTGGCTTTTCAAATGATGAAGGTCCAATTCGACGACATAGCATGTTTCTTATTCCTACACACCCTTGAAAATAAAGCGGCCACTTGGTTCCGGCGTTGACTGGCGCCTCCATCTGAAGGTGGGACGAATTCTGGAAATACTTTCTGGACAAATTTTCAGAAGATAAGACACCTTCCATGCTCCTCACCGAGCTCAGCACACAAAAATTCCACAAGAAGGAGAAGGTAAAATATTTTAATCAATGTGTTAGTTGTTGGGTTGTGTTATATTCTTTCCACGAATAGCCCACGTAGTTAAATCGGGGGGTTAGAGGGGGGGCAGAGCCCCCCCTTTGTTGCGCCGATTGCGTAGCAGGGTGGACATAGGGGGTTTGAGGGTGTAAGTAACCCCACTCTATGGGGTCTGGGGTAGCGCCCTAGAAAATTTTGGTTTTGGACCTATGTTAGGTTGGACGGACCCACCTATGGTTTTGTGCGTGATTTTCGCACATGTTTTTTGGACGCAATGGTTTTTGGTCCATGGTATTGGATGCTTCGGCATGTATAAATATGTATTATAACATTGAAATGAACAAAATGAAAAATCAAGCTAGTAGTCCCGATTTTTGGATCCAGGGGAAAATTTCTGTGTATATGTGTTATGTTGTCACATTGTTTATTTTATGTGTTTTAGAATTCATATTCAGGGAATTTTTGTATAGGGTTGAAACCTACATTTGGTATAAGAGTTGTTTTGGCTTCAAGGGGATGCCTTTGTTGTTGTGGGGTTTCGCTCAGGCCTGTGGTAGACCCTGTTCAGTGGGAGATCTGCGAGATCAATTCTGGTGGTGAAAGAAGATGGCAATCCGTGGAAATATAGAGATCGATAAAATTAATGGTTAGAGTTTTGAGTTGTGGAAACTCAAGATGGAGGATCTGTTGGTGGATAAAGATCAGTGGATTGTGGTAGATCTGGGTACTAAACCAACAGGAGTGTCCGATGAAGAATGGAAGTTGGATCGAAAGGAAAAGAGCACAATACGATTGTGTCTCTCAGATTCAGTATTTCTGAATGTATCAGGGGAAGCTACAGTGAAGGCTTTGTGGGACAAGTTGGGGACTTTGTACCAATCTAAGTCTCTGGTGAATAAACTGTTCCTATGGAAAAAGTTGTGTAACTTGAGGATGAAATATGGAGATTCAGTGATAGAGCATCTGAATGCATTTAATATTGTGGTAAGTCAGTTAGCATCTGTTGATACTAAAATCTCAGATGAAGATAAGTGCATCAGTTTGTTGTGTTCTCATCCTTGCTGATGGAGGAGATGAGACGGAAAAATATGGAGAGCCAGAATAGTTATGCCTTGTCTGTACAAGGACGATCCAAGAACAGAAACAAAAATAAGTCATCGAGTGGGAGATCTAAATCTCCTGGAAAACCTGTAAGGGTGGTGTGTTGGAAATGCGGAAAGGAAAGGCACTACAAAAGGGATTATAAATCTAAAGCTCTCGATAAAGGAAAGGGATTTGATGATGCTCCTTTTGCAGAGGCAAAAACCACCTCAGATGAAGGTGGGGATGTGTATTTGGCTTCTTCAAGACACATGTAGATCATGAGGCATGGTTGGTTGACTCAGTTGCATCCTTTCACTTCACTCCCCATAGAGAGTGGTTTTGTGAGTATGATAAATATGATGGTGGTGATGTCTTCTTAGGGGATGGTAGGAAGGCTAGAATCATTGGTCGTGGAAAAGTAAAGTTGAAGTTGCAAGGTGGAAGGGTTAGAACACTTTCGGGTGTTCTACATATTCCTGCATTGGCCAGAAATCTGATTTTTGTAAGCAAGTTGGATGATGCAGGTGTAAAGACAGTGTTCGAGAAGGATACCTGCAAGATGGTTCGAGGAGCACTTGTATTGATGCGGGGAGTTCGGATTGGAACTCTGTACAAGCTGCAAGGTAGCACTGTTGTTGACGGGTGCAATAGTTCTATGGTTCCTGAAAATGGAGCAGAAAATCTAGTGGTATTTGGAGAGAAGACCATGTTGTGGCATCAAAGGCTTGGACATATTGGAGAGAAGGGCCTTCGAATACTTCATGGTAAAGGTATGGTAGAAGGTATGAGTAATAGCTCTCTGGATTTTGATTTCTGTGAAAATTGTGTATGTGGGAAGCAGAATCGGGTGAGTTTCCGCTCTGGTGGTAAGAGGGCGAAACATATATTAGAGCTTGTGCATAGTGATGTGTTTGGACCTGTGAAGGTTCCATCACTGGGTAAGTCTGTGTACTATGTATCATTTATATATGACTTCTCAAGGAATACATGGATATATTTCCTTAAGAAGAAATCTGATGTGTTTGATAGGTTTAAAGAATTTAAGGCTCTAGTGGAAAATCAGACAAAGAAGAAGATAAAAGTGTTGAGGACAGATAATAGTGGAGAGTATTGTAGTAAGGAATTTGAAGAATTTTGTAAGAAGTGTGGTATAACATGAAAG
>APFE031103765.1:133998-186844 GCA_000404065.3 Pinus taeda | reverse complement strand
CCCTTTCACCATTAGTGACTATTTCTTGTAGCAACTTATTCATATTTATCTTCAATTCTTCCATCTTATATCCATGCCATCATTTTAGCGTCCATGCCATTCATATTAGCTTCCATGCCATCCATCTTAGCTTCTATGCCTTTCTTTAAAAAAACCATCTTAGCTTCTACACCTTTCTTTAAACGATCCATCTTAGCTTCTACATCTTTCATCTTAGATTCTGTTACTTTTTGTGCAAGTGACACTTGTTGCACTTGGTCTCGTAATTTTGATATATCATGTTGCATTTCTTCCTCTTCTTCATGAGCCATGCTAGAGCTCTTAGGTTTCTTACTAGGTGTTTACATTTTCTTTCCTCGAGATATCAATTACCGATAATAATGCTTTACTATGCCCTTTGAATTCCTTCAAACTAATTTTTCAAACCAAGCTTAAGCAAAAATTTAAAAAAAACTACACACCTATTTTCACTTTGTAAGAGCTTGATATTGAATCTGATGTATCTCTGTAATTTCGGATCATCCAGTTCTGAGATTGCGATTTATAATAGCCCTTTGTGTCCTCTTTCCAATGCCACCAGTCTGATCCAAATTGGATTCTCCAAGAAAGAGTTATGCACAATCTCCCAAGATGACCTGATTATAGACCTTTCCAGAAGAGCGAAATTGTATGAAGTGCCATGAGTCACTGTTTCAACCTATGGCACTAAAAAATATATCCAAGAAATTACTGTACATCCTCTTTCTGTACGTTCTTACAAAATTTCAATCTGACGCTTAGAGAGAAAGTTATGACGATTTTCCCCAGGTCATCTATTTGGAATGTAATTCAGGAGTCTGCAAAAAGACAAAATTCCTCAAATCATATCTCCGCAAATATAGCATGAAAAGCTCTAAAATTCAGATCCGAGGTTCAGTCTGATTTTGTCTCAAATGGGTTTTTTTTTTGCTTCTGAAACGTCGCAGGAAAAAAGTTATAGTGAAAATTCCATGATCACCTATTTGGAGCAGCGAAACCCTAGAATCCAAAGTTCTGATACCAAATGTTATGAAACCAGCTCACAAAAAGATAGAAAAGAGAGATCAATGCCTTAGAATTTAGCCTCTTTGAGGGGGCAACCTCTTACGTTACACAAATTGACAATTTTGGATGATTCAAATGACAAGACCTCCTTTCTTATATAGGAGTCTAAGGAGTCATAATATAATCATAGCCGACATACAATTTATTGTAGGGCACATAATAAAATAATGGGCTTCTATGGGGCACAATAGTAACAATATGGGGACTACATGGGTACAACAATATAATAAGGGGGTTGTACTAATAACAAAAAGGGGTTACACTAGCAGTATAGGGGCCTAACAATTCTAATGGTACGCAACACACCTCATAACACCTCATTGTTGAGGAGATATGCTTGATCAAAGTTAGTGCCCTGAAAGTGTGGTCAAGGTCCCCAATTTGAATGATCAAAGATGGTTTAATGAGTGGTGAAATTTGGGTTTGTTGATTAACCAAAGATGGATTAGTATTCAAAATATTTTTTATAATTTCTCCGGGCCTTTCATATTCCCAAGACGTCCCTCCTTTATCATCATTAAGTCAACCATAAAGGGAAATTAAAATTTTGGCTCCATAATTTTTGAATTTGAAAAATTAAATTTAAAATTCGTAAGGTCAACTTTTTTTAGTCAAGGCCATGTCAACCCATCTATAAACCATCTCTATCCCTCTATATATGATCTTGTATTCTCCATTGATGGTATAAATTCTTTCACACATACATCTATCATTTAAGTCCTTGAATTGTCGCGCATATCTAGAGTTTAAGCCGAATTTTTATGAGACTAAAAGATTGATTTATATGGGTTTATTCTTTGTTGGATAGAGGAAATTCTAACATATATTCGCACAAGTATAAGGCAGTGGCTCATTGGTTCTCCAAATCCTAATTTGAGTCCATATGAAGCAAGTTCATTGGCCTATCTGAGGAAATTTTCAAAGGTTTACAGAGGCTTTTTTTCGGCCCTATCTTAAGGTTTGCTTTGGATGGTTTTGAGACTAAAATCTAACACAAAACTTCATTCAACTTTAAGGTTTGTCTTATAAAGTGGAATGAGGGAAGTCTAAGCCTTATCTTTGTGGAACATCAAGGTTTATATTTTCTCTCTTCTTGGTCCTCCATGGAAAATTTTTATGACGCCCATCTCTGCTTTATTGTGACAAATCTCAGTTATATCCTTTTGAAGAAAGTTAAGGTTGTGGGACATTTTTCACTAAATTGAGGCACAGATCTTGGAATGTTTTAAAGCATTCTACAAGGACCCCTTTATGGAGGCTTATATTAACAAGTTTTGAAATCATTCAGTGATTTTTTTCTTAACCTTCCCTAAGGGAGACTTCTACTTTGTCTAAGGCTCATTCATAAATTTGATCTCATCTCTTTATAATTGTCCCCCCAAAGCGTGTTAAGGATCCTTTTCTACAGGCAATATTTGGCTATCTAAGGTCAATTTGGAGATTTTATCAAGGGTCCTTAAGGACTACTACAGTTCATTGTAAATTCAAGTTTTGATGCACATCAAGATCCTTTTGAAATTGGTTTCTAAAGACAAAGTAGATGAAAATTGAAGATTTAATTCCCAAATCATTTAGTGAACAATTCTATCATTTTTTATGGGATGTTATAAGGTTTCATGAGGCAACATTTTTCATTTATCTAAGGATGTTTGGATAAAACTCATGTAATAGGCTTTCAAATTTATAGGGAGTTCCGGGGCATTTTTCTTAAGCTCAGTTTATTGTAATATTGAACATTGATATGTTTCAAACCCACATGAGCCTTCCTTTGTCAATCATTGAAGAAAATAAAAAGAAAATTCATATCAACAGATTCAAGTGAGGTATAGTTTAACAAAGGTTAAGGGTTTATCAAGGCATCTCCAAGGTTAGATGGCTCAACTATATCTGAAGAAAATTAGTGGCATAAAAGGTGTGACCACCCTCCCCCTCCTAACCCCATGATCTATCTAGAGTTATCAAGAGGTAGTCACTATGTGGATCCAACTCCCAATGTATCATTTTGGAAATGGGACCTAAACTTCTGATTTTACCTTACGTTCTTAAAAAATCAACCATACATTGTTGTTACAATCATCTTGTCGAGATGATTCCAACAACATAAATGTTGCCTTAATCTGACTTATGGATTGAGAGTTATGCCCTCTTAAAGGATAGGCCTTGCATTAGAGAAATTTTGAGGTCTAAAATGGGCCTCATAAGGAATATTATAAAATAATAGTGGAAATAATAAAATAAGATTAGATTACATCATCAAATTTTAGAGGGAAAAAAGAAATTACTACTTTTTCAACTGATAATTTCAACTTATCTCCCTACGGTTTTACTCAAATTTTGAGTGGGAGCACTCATTGGATGTAAAATGTAATTCCTCATCCAAGGAGTACCCATTAAATATACTTTCAATGGACCCTGCTACACGAAAAATTAGAAATACATGAAAAAAATTGATTACGATCACGTTTTTCATGCATTTCTCATTTTCTGTGTAGCAAGGTCCATTGAAAGTACGTAACATGTGTACTCCTTAAATGAGGAATTAAATTCCACATCCAACGAGTGCTCCAACTTAAAATTTGAGTAAAACCGTAGGGAGATAAGTTGAAAACATGAGTTGAAAAAGTATTTTTTTACTTTTTACTTTTTTTATTTGTTTACCTTTTTACTCCAAAAGTGGTGAATCATCCCCCATGGTTGACATCCTCATCTTGAATCCTAATGGTTCTTATAAAATACATTTTGGTTGTAAATTTTTGTTTTGAGGTCCATCTTTTACCTCAAAATTTCTTTATTGTCACCTTTCCACATCATTGTACCCTCCACGTGGCAACCATTTACTGGTCCATGTAGCAAGTGACTAGAGGCATTGCCACCGTTAAAAGGCCACATGGTAGTCAGGCACAAGAATTAGTCGGGGTTAGCCCTATTATTCAATGCATCCCTCTCATTTTTCATTGTCAGGTCTGACCCCTAACCTATAACCTAAGTCGAGGTAGGCCCTCCTCCGTGGGATGAAAAATTACTGGGTTGGGTCAGTCCCAGCCCTCGACCATCTGACCTCCTGAATTACCTTTCTACACAACTCCAAAAAATTTGCATAGGCAGCCTAACCTAGGTAAGGCAGAGGCCCGACGTGAATTTTCTTTCCTGGCTGACCACCTGACCCTTGAACTATGGGTTCAAAACATTAACTCTTCCAGACATTTTTGACATTTACTAAGTTTTTCAAAGGTTGCATCCCTCTCGATTTTTCAAGGATTTTCTCAGGTCCTTTGGGTGTCGATAACAACAGTTCATATCACTAAAATTCAAAGAAAATCCTAAGAATAACTTGATGAATATTCCCTCAAGGAAGTCATAAAATAAAGGCACTTGTAAGAGCAGTTCTTCCTATGAACACAGAGATCAAAATATCTCTCCAATAACATGAACCTACTTTCGTTAACTCCATCAACCTCACCCAGTTGAATGCTAAATGAACAAAGCCTCAACCTCACTTGCATTTACTTGCATTCAACTAAAAAAGGATACAACCATAGAAGTTATCAGCAAATAACTACACATCAATCCTATGATAGGACTATCTTAGCCACTTAACATTCATTCACCATGTGATGACACCTAGTCCACAAGAACAATTAACTTCACAGCACAAACACTTTACTAGTTCCATTCTAGCACTGTCATCAAAGTAAAACTCCCTACAACAACAAGTTAGCATAAGGCCGTTAATCTCATGAAAAAATCACAAACATCCATAGATCCTTACATGGATCATAACCAACCATTCAACATATAAACAAAAGTAAGCCAAGACATTTCATGCAACCAATAGCATATCATTCATTTACACTATAACATGAAATCCATGCAAGAGTATGTACAAGAAACATTATCTTAGATTGCAATGAAGATGGGAAACTGAGTTCAAGGCTTCAACTCTCCACCCAGCCATAGACAATTTGTAGCCAAAATCACTTATAGTTGTCACCCCTGAGCCATATTCCAGGGACTGAGGTGTTCTTTATCAAGGGAATATCACCAATTTCCAACTGAGACAGGGATTCCATATGTCCTCCTACCTCCACCCACCTGTTATTCAACAGTTAACCAATGCATAGGGAATCCAAAGGCTTGTTTCCTCCACCCTCCATCAATCCAATAATGATCAATAAGGAACGGGGAATCTAGTTGTTTGTTGCCTCCACCCTCTAATTATCCAATAGTATCCAACCAATACACACAGGGAATCCAAAGGCTTGCTGCCTCCACCCTCCAGCTATTCAGTGGAAGCCAACAATATACATAGGGAATCCAAAGGCTTGCTTCCTCCACCCTCCATTTATCCAATAGCACACATACACATATTCTAGGAAGTCCAGAGGCCTCTCCTCCACCCTTGCAACATGCAACATAGTGGTTTCACCCATTTAAAGGAATCCAAAACCCACTACCCCATAGTGGTTCCACCCAATGAAGGGAATCCATAACCCACTGCCAAGTTAAATAACAAGACATAGAGACTCCATAATTTCCTTTACCAGTAATCCAAGGGATAAACCTCTACCCTAGGTTGTAAAGTGAATCTAGAGTACACCATCTCTACCCTCCAGCCCCCTGAGGTATCACAAGATTTTCCCTCACCTAAAGGAAAATCCCTCCCATCTCCCTCTGCTCAACCAAAAGTATGACAGCCTTCTACGAGTGGTGGAAGAAACCAATATCTCCCCCACACTATGAAATTTCTACTATTTTCTTGTTAATTCTATTAGGGTTAGTATTTGCATACTTCCATCAGTGATCAAAATTCCTCTTTTACATCATATTAGTGTCCCATGTTGAAATTTTTATCATTCCACCTAGGTCATCATGTAAAAATTTACTCACTATTGGTAGCCCAAGTTCAAACTCCAAAAGCCCCTCTCAAAAAATCAATATTTGTTGGCCCACATTCATGTGTCTTGCTCAGCATACATTCATTTTAAAGGCTCATGTCATTATGTCTTATGTCAGTCAAGTCCACTTGAAGTCTGTTTGTTCAAGGTCCCATTAGATCACTAGGTTTCATTCCTCCAAGGTCCAATAAAACACCATTCACTGCATAGGGCCAGCAAAATCATGAGAGTGAAAGAAATAATATCCCCTTTTCATTCAACAAGGATTTGAAAACATGTAAATATGGTTACCCGAGCTCTAATTTTCATTCCAAAGTATGGGTTTGGTTTCAGATTGTAATTTTATTTTAAAAAAAAAAGAATTGTAATATTTTTATTCATTTATGTAATTTTATGTTCATTCTATGTAATAAGTTATGATTCCTAAGTTGTTCACTCAGACTCTATTTCCAACATCATCCACCTGCAAAGAAAAAAATCAGAAGTCAAAGAGCATTAGTGTGAAAATTTGAAAAGTGACATGAAACATTAAAAAATGGGTTTTCAAAGCATAAATTAAACCTATTCAAGTATAAGATCCCTCAAATACATCAATTCAACATTCATTTGCACTCCTACACTCTCAAAGCATCCTCAACAAAAGGGAGTTTTCGAGAAATTGTGCAAAACAGGGGTAGAGGGTGTGCTTTGAAACTGGAGGGTGCATTTTGAATTGGTATTGCACGTTTGCCTTAAAACGCTGAGTGTTTCCTAAGGGCATTGTGCCCCTATTAAGAAAGGGTGTGTTTGACCAGATTGTTGCGCGTTTACCCGAAAACATCCAGAGATTCCCCAAAGAGCACTACATCATCTCCAAGCTTCAAAATGTGTCACCAACATGATCCAACAAACAAGTAGGTTGAAATCATATCACTTCTCTCCTCCACAGTTGAATTATATGGTGTTTCATTGTGTTTTCGTGTCCTACTAAATTCAAAAACCTAGTAACATAATCCCATTCCTAAATTTCATTTTCTAGCATCCCACTACTATTCCTACATTTCAAAACTACCCCCTCTTACCTCCCTCATATCATACATCCCCATTTTCATCTCCTCAATTTCCTTACACCATTCCATACTCTCTACACCTATATTCCATTCCATCATCTCCCTAGGGTTTGACTCCAATAAGTCATGGTAAAAGAAGAGAACAGAAGTCATAGTGAGGAAGAAAGACAGGAGAGGAGGCTATCTAAGAGAGGAGGAAGAATCATTAGACATGAGCCAACCAATAACAGAGAACTCATGGCATCTCCCATCACTATGACAAGCTTTACGCATGTGGGTTGTTTTGAGTTTTGTGAGAAAGTACAAAGGATCCAATATTATCCTGTGTTGACCAGATTATTCATCACCAACCTCCATGAAAACCAGGCAGCCCTTGTTGGTATCACCTTCATTGTTTCTCCTGCTGTCATATCAGTTGTCTCTGGGATCACAAATGTTGGGGAAAAATGGTTTAAACAAGGAGAATTGGATCATTTCTATTATGAGCCATATCTTAAACCAAGGTACAAGAATGAGAGAAAGAGGATTTTTCCTTTCTCCTACCTCCTAGACACATATGTTCCCATGATGAAAATCATCATGAGGTACTTCACTTGTGAGGGTAGGTTTTCTAGGCTTTATTCCTATCATATCCGACTACTCATTCATTTCACAAGAGTCAAAATTCTCAATATACTCTATTATCTTTACCAGAGCATTGACAAGATGTCATTCATGGCCCAAAAGAAAGATTATGATCATCAAATGCAAAGTATCTTTCACCACTCCCTCATCAAGATGATGGTTCTCCATTACCTTAATCAGCTTAACATTGCACGGAACACCTTTATATCCAATGAGATTTTCACTGTCCCACCTATTCAGCATGGCCAATAAGCACCTTCATCAACTCATCCTTCCACATCCATTCCTCCAACTCAGCCTACAATTCATACATCATCACCAAATTAGTCTCTTTCACCCACCTCACCACCATCATCTCCATTTCACACTAATATTGGGTCACCTAGCAGGGGTGAAATTAGCAAGCCTAAGAGGGTTGATTTGGGCATAATGGCATATACTTATCAGAGAGGCCATCGGCAGGTGTTTGCCCCACAAATTGTGGGAGGGGCCTTTCCTTCTTCATTTTGGTTTGATGGGGCCTAACCCAAGTTCGAAGTTATTTAGCCAAACAAATCCCTACGCTACTGGCCCTTTCGGCATCAGCCCACGAAGCGCATGCTGAAGTCTCACCCGAAGCAATATCAAGGGATGCTAGAACCAATTTTTCGCACCCTTGAGATGTCTGTGGTGTTGATTTAGTCCAACTGTGCCTATCTGCATGCATGTTACTTCGCACACTTTTCTAACCTTCAATACCCTCGCGATCTATTATAATCGCGTTTTGTGTAGCCCTAACCAGGGGCTGAGATGCTTTCACACTACTATGGCAACGAACTACACTATTTCCCTAATCTAAGCCACGTATCTTACTTATCCTCTTTTAGATGTTAGTCAACTTCACGTAAACAGATATTATATCTTGTATTCACTTAATCAATACAATCATATATATTCACACATCATATAAACAATAGAAGTGCAATTTACACCCAATATATTCAATGCATAAAACAAGAAATAAATACACATAATAGATATGAAACTTCTCTTTATTAATACTTCCAACTGTTATAAACTTGACTCACCCTGCACACTTAGCTGCAGGGGTCCGCGCACTCAGCTGCAGACTACTAGGCCTCCGCACACTCACCTGCAGAGCCTTCTCCTACTCTACAACCCAAAACTAGACTTTAAACTTTAGATACGACTCAATACTTCATCCTTATCCTTATTATTCCATCATCTATTGATTAGTTAGAGCCTCGCTCTATTTATACAATCCCATGGTCCGTGGACCATGGGCAGGTCTCTACAGCTGATATTACATTACAAAATTAAGGCGAACAACCCTATGACTCTTTACAAACTATGCGCTCTACACCCACAAAATTTGGAGTCTTTACATCAGGGTTATAACTTTTGACCAAAATCTGGGCTCTAAGCCCCAAAACTTCCCTTGGGGGATCCCGCACCCAACAGGCCCCCAACACAAACATCATGACTCGCCCTTGAGTCACTTTGTCAATGTGGAGATCTTTGCATGAAGACCTCCCAATTTTGCCTGGATCGCTGGAAGATCAGCAGCGCACTAAGTGACTGCCTGCTACATTTCTTGGACGCTTTGTTCAGAGACTGTTGTAGCTTAACTGCTTCCCTAAACGCGTTGTTGTGTTCCTTGCATCTACGCGAGCTTTGCTTCAATAGAGGTTGTAATGACATACGGCTCTTAAATCAATGGCTGTAACCACGCCTTCAAAATGGCTTCCTTATGTCAAGCAGCATCTACTTGTTCCTTAAGTGCTTTTGCCTGCTACATCCTCCCGAGCCTCTGTGTAAGGGAAACCGTCTGCGCGGTCCCTTTTACTTCATCATATTTCTATTGTAGCTCATGCACCTCTGTTTCTAGGTGATGTATGTTTGGGTCCTCCTGCATATTAGTAAGAACCTCGAACGACTCCTCGAACAACTTTGTGGAGTCTTTCACTTCATTGTTGACCTCCACTATTGTTGTTCTAATTGCATTGGCGCGCTGTTCATTAACCTCTGGTGGAGTTGAAGGCTGCACCTTCAATTGTAGTTCGGCTATCTGAAGCTTTAGCTCCAGCTGAGCCTTAGCCATCTCTTCCTTTGCCTCGCGCACCCCTGCTACTAGTTTCCGGATGTGCACCTCCATTGGTTCCTTTGCTTGGATGGCCAGCTCCAAGACCATCTACCAGGCTTCCTTGACCACCTACACTAGCTGTTGGTTCTATGCCACTGCCTTGTCACGCTGTAGGCTCAACTATTTAATGTTGATGCGCTACTCGCTCATGACCTGGAGCGCACGACCCTCCCTGACTCACAGTTCTGTAGTAACTCTGTCCTGCAAAATGTAGAGCGTCTCCCAAGGGAGCGTAGCCATATTTATCCCGATCCCCTTTAGCCCACTAACCATAGGCCTGTTGGCCTCATTTTCTGTAACGAGTGCTCCCTCTGGTAGCACTATAGTGTTGGTCATTTTGGTGCGCAACATTTCCTCAGCCACGGATGTGCCTACTGCAAGGCTGGTTGATAGAGTGCCAGCCTATGGAGTGCGCACCTGCAACTCCTGTATCTGTGCCTAGAGGGCCCCCAACACCATCTAGTTTTCCTCTACAAACTCCTGGAGGTCCTCCGCAGTGACGTCCCTCACCATCTCCCCAATGTCATGTACATCCCCCTTAGTGAGGGTGATTGGGTCAAAAGAAGTTTTCAAAGCCTCCGACTTCTTCCATGACCCTACGTGCTCTCTTGGGCATTGTCGTTTCAGCTGTGTGAACGTTATCTGCAGGTCCGCACCACCTTGCTCTATATTTGTTTCCTGTTTGGATGAAGGTGACTTCTGGCCTTTGTGCTCATCCTCTACTGCCTTTTGCTGCTCTTCTACCACCTTTTCAGCATCGCGCACCTCCTGGGCCTCGGCTATTGCTGCTTCATTGATTCGCTTCTCTGCCAACTGTGCCATCCGCACTTTTTCCTCATCCTTTTTCCTCTGCACTGCAGACTTCTCTGCTTCCACCAGGGATCTGGCTGGAGCATGCCACTCTGGTGACCATGACTCAAGGATGGTGAATAAGACATCATCCATCACCAGATAAGGGAGATCGTGCCAAGTCTTCACGGGGTCCTTCCTCGCCCTGATGTACACGTGGTGGAAATATGCCTTGAACTCCGTGAAGCTCTGCAGACTATTATAAACCATGGGCGATACCATGGCTTGTGATTAATCCCCATTCTAATGTTCATCTCCATGAACACCCAGAATATCTTATTGTCCTTGATTCTCTGCACATCTCTAGTTTCCCACAGCGAAGCGTACTTTGCTGCCTCCAGAAGGTCCTGCACAATCGTTGGGAACTAGTTGTCCTCGGGAAATTCCCATGCCACTAGCACAATGGACAACATAAACCATGCATAATGAAAATTCTTCCCCTGCTCCTGTGCCTCGCGGCAGTTCTCAAGGAACTCTCTGCACAAGTAGTCCACCCAGTTAAAATGGACCCCTTCTACACATTGTGTGGCAAGTGCAACCACCGGTGCAGGAAACTCATTCGCGTGGTACTTCCACATAACCTTTCCAGCCAATATCTACAACATGACTTTGACTACAGTGTTGTGATGCTGGAAGTCACATATCCTATCTTCTTCTTCTCCAGCTTGAACTTCTTCTTCATGGCCTCTGCGATGGCCAAATCATCACTTTTACCCTCTGAGATGTTCACTAGGTCCTCCCCTTTGCAAGGGAGACAGGTAATTCTATGAATTAAGTAGTCCGTGATGGGGATGGGCTCCTCCAGCCACAAGCACCCATCATGCACTAGGCAGAGCAACCGCCTAATGACAAAAATAGTCACTAGGGTGCGATGGTAATGCGGCACCCAAAGTAAATTTAACAATCCTGCCTTTCATACACCTCTCAACCACTTACACGGATCCAACTCTATAACTCCCATTAGCGCATATTTCTTCTAGCGCATCAGTTGTGTGGTTGCCAAATGAGGGAACTTCTCATGGTCCATAAGATCCCAGTCTTCAAATTTTAGCATAGGCACTCGCCCCAATTGTGCTTCGTCGAAAATGATGTCGTCAGGGAGCAGCAGATTCTGCAGAGAGCTTTTTCTCTTGTCGAGATCTTCGGGCACCCTTGCTTTTCCCTTCCGTGGAGGAACATATGTAGGCAGCCTGGTTAGAGGATCCACACCCTAGGTTTCTGCCTCTACCTCCATCTCTACATTCTCCTCCTCCTCTACCAAGATTTCTTCAAAGTCTTCCTCCTCATCGGCTTCCAAATTGATTGCCTTCTCCTTTTCTTCTATGGTAAGCCTAGTCCTTAATGGATTCCTACGGGACACATGCATCAGTACCATAGGCTGCTTGTATTTCTTGGATCTTAGCATGCGCAGCAATTTATGGATTTTAGTGACTATCTCGACACTTTCTTGGGCTTCTCCTACCATCGTGGCCTACGCAGCCTCCTCAGCGGTCATTGCTCCGGTATCCATGGCTTCCTCAGGCACGGCCATAGTAATATTCCACAGTTTTCTCAATGGTTTGGGTAAGTTATCAAAAAATGAATTCACCTTCAATAGATCGAACAAGTCTGGGTTCATGAATGTCTAGGTGCGCAACAGCGCAATTCTCAAATTGCCAAGTGTTGTTTATTGGACAGCCCTTTGCAATTTATAGCGCCTTTTGAATTTGAATTCGACCATTCCTGATCCAGGTGGATGTTGGTGGCCACCCACCTATCCCACTTGGACCCACACAACTGTCTCTTTCATTTTTTCAGTTTCCGTAATTGTAGCACAATTTACTATTTTTAGCAGTTTTTTGGGTCTTGATCTTCCGAGCCATTTTGAGGCCCTAAATGACGTTTTTTGGGGAATCTGAGAGTAACATGGGTCCATGATTTAATGTTTCTCTTCCAAAAGTTGTAGTACTTGGATATATCTTTCTAACGAGCTATGGTGCGCATCAAACGGAGATCGTATGCCAAAGTTACGACCCTAGGAAGTTGATGTACCAAATTACCAAAACGGGGCCCATATTGTGGCGTTTCATCTCCTAGGGTTAGGTTTTTGGATGTTTAGGGTTTTCAATTGTTTCTCAATAATAAATAGGCCTTCAAGCCTCATTTTAACATAGTTCAAAGGCATGTAGCAACCACATCTCTTCTCAGAGATAAGCTACCATCGCCCTAGCTAGTTTATTTCAGTTTATGTTTGTAAGCATATTTTAGTATTTTACAGTAACGAAATGAAGTATTATTTCTACTGCGTCTCTATACGTATGGTTATATCTGTAATTTTTTGCATTCCTATTTAAATCCAGATCATTGGTATCAGAGCGGTCTTCTCTTTCTTTGTCTTTCTTTGATGTCCCCATCGAGGTCAGCATATAAGGAGTTTGGGCTTGAACTGGTCAAACCTTTGCAAGACCAGCCCCACAAATCCCGACGACCACCCATGGCGGATGAGAATAAAGATGACGGGGCAGAAGATCCTATCAAAATCTTTCTCAAAGAAGCCCTCGAGCAACAAAGGAACGTGATGATGGACATCTTTTCCCAGAGCCTTAAGTGGCTAACTAGAGGCAGCGCATCGGCTTCCAGCAGCTACTCTGGAAATGCCACACCCTTTAAGGTACAAATTAATTTTGAAATCCCGATCTTCGAGGGTTAAATAGATGCAAATTCCATGGATAAATGGTTAAATATATTAGAAGGGTATTTTTTGTTCATGATTTTTCCAGTTGGAAGAAAGATTATTTTCGCTCTTCTCAAAGCAACCCCCACGTCAAGGACTGGTGGGAAACCTACTGTGAGAAGAAGGATGAAAGTATGGGCTCACTATTTTCACCCGTACCCACTCGGAATTCATTCTGGGATGCCATTAAGGAGTAGTACTACCCTATCAAAAGCTATGAGGACAAATACATAAAGTGGACCACGCTACGGCAGGGAAGGGACCAAGATGTGTCGAAGTTCACAAACATTTTTCATACCCTTCGCACATAGTGGGGTATCATGGAATCTGAGCTGCATTTGGTACTCAAGTACCGCGGCTGCCTACATAGGTAAATCGAGGATGAGATGGAGTTCCTAAACATCTCCTCGCTCGGCATGGCGTACCGATACGCTATCAAAATTGAGCAAAAGTTCAAACAAAAGAAGCGAGACTTTGGATCTGCAAACCCGAAGCAAGGGAAAGACTTCCCCAAATCACAAAACCAAGGACAAAGCCAAGACAGGGAAACCCAAGACAACACATCAAAGCCGCAAGAAAATAAAAACACCACAAAGTCGAAGAAGGACACAGGAAAGTGGTGTGAGTTCCATAAGAGCCCCACTCACAACACAAGTGAGTGTTGGATCAAGCAGTTGCTAGTGGCCGAGTTGAAGGCTTCAAAATCAGATCCATGTTCCAACCGTGAGTCAGAACCCGACAAGGGGAATGGAAAAGGGAAGAAGATCATTGACGCATAGCCCAAAGCCATTGTTGCCACTGCCAAGATCCAGAAGAATGAGCCCGAAGATCTAGAGGAGGGGGAGCATCTTTTCCACTCACAAATTTGGGTGAAGGGTTGGTCGCTGCAATTCATTGTTGACAGTGGGAGCCAAAATAACCTCACTTCAGTAGAGTTCGTGAAGCAGTTGGGCCTACCAAATACACCACACCTGCAGCCATATAGTATCGGGTGGCTTCACCAAGGACGAGATCTCTGAGTCCGCCAACAGTGCTACCTTCCCTACAGCATCAAGCCCTTTATAAATGAGGTATTGTGTGATGTTGCACGTCTTGATGTTTGTGGTGTACTATTAGGCCAACCATACTTATGGAGGTGACATGTTGTGTATGATTCAAGGCATCACGCTATTATTATTACTTTGGGTAATTCATTATACAGGATATTGGAGGTAGCCCCACCTACCACCACCTCTTTGATCACTGCTAAGAAAGGCAGCAAGCTCATCTCCCAAACTAGGAAATTCATTTTCTTTCTAGTTCACTCCCAAAGTAAGCGGAAGATCATCGCCACATCCATGACCCCTGTAAAGTGTTCCTCCATGCAGCAGCAGCAGCAGATGGATGCAGTCATGAAAGTAGACAGGAAAAACTTCTCCTCACCCACAGGGGTACCACACAAGTTTCAGGTGGGCAACAAAGTCTAGTTGCATCGGCAGAAAGAACACCTTACTAGAACCCATCAGAAGCTCAGACCACTCTGACATGGTCCTTACACCATTACCAAGGTTGTAGGAAACAATGCGTTGGAGCACAGCATTCCCTCATTCCTTCACCTGCACCAAGTATTCAATGTGTACCACCCTCAACCATGCTTCCCACCATTATTGGACACATCCGAGATTGCATAACAGCTAACTAGGGACCAAGTTCAGTAGATGGAGGAACTCAATGCAATGGGGACCATTACTTCCTAAGGGGGGAGGAATGATCTAGGTGGATGTTGGTGGCCACCCACCTATCCCACATGGATAGGATCAGTTCCCCCCACATTCGGTCCATTAATGCTCACTTGGCAACAAATTTTCAAGAATCTAGACCATAAATTTCACCTTAAATGCCTGTTGCCCACTCCATTTGGTCTCAAACCAAGCATCACATCATGAATAGTGACTATAATGGTCACTTTCTAGCTGACCCACGTGGCGACACAGCTACCCTTGCGTTGTCACAGACCCTGCGACACTTTGCTACTATGCGCAGACCTGACATCGTACAACTCCTGGGTAGAGTAGTTTATAGTCCCACGCCTTCTTTCAGCTGCCTGGAGCACTAAGATTATGCTTCTGTCGGCTAGTCAAATGGTTGGGCCACCTGTGTAAGCCTTTAAATGACTGCCATTGACTTTTCCTAGGAAGAGTTCTCCATTTAACTTTACCAACTACACTGTGCCACCATCTATGATCTCCTTAATAACATATGGTATCAGCCAATGCATTCTGAGCTTCCCTGGGAATTTAATGAACTTACGATCATACAAAAACACCAAGTCATTCTCCTTGATGGTGTGCAACTTAATATTTCGATCGTGCCAAGCCTTTTCGCGTTGCTTTTCGACCTACTAGTGAAATCCAACCAAAAATTGTTCTTCATCGAGCTCCTCCAACTACACAATCCTCTCCTCTAGGGCTCCGTGATCCGTCATACCTGTGAACACTGCTATGCGTAGACTAGGCACAATGTATTCCATAGGCATTACAACTTCCGCTCCATAGACAAGCCTACAAGGTGTCTATCCCGTCAGTTTCTTGCATGTCATCCTATAAGCCCATAATACTGCAGGTATGTGCATGTCCCAATCACTTCGTTGCGCATTACATAATTTGGTCAATGCAGTCTTTAGTACTTTGTTGAATGCTTCTACTATATTGTTAGCCTACGGGTGATACAGTGTGCTTTTCTGATGATACACCTGAAATTCTTCCGTCAGCGTGTTGATCGTCTCGTTCGGGAAATGTGTACCGTGATTGCTCATCAAGATCTTCAAACATCCGAATCGTGTCAATACGTGTTCAAACAGAAACTTCATGGTCGTGAAATCCTTTACCAGTTGCACTTCTGCCCAACGAGTCAAGTACTCTATCATAGTGATAATATATCTTGCGACTGTCTTTCCTTGAGGTTTGATAGGTCCTACAAAGTCGATTGCCCACTTTTCAAAGGGTTGCAACGTCATTTGCAAATTCAAAGGCATCTCGTCCCTCTGCGATGGTTTACCTATTCTTTGACATACATCACAAGCCTTACAATGTGCTTTTGAATCCTAATGAAGGATCGGCCACCACAACCCTGTGCAGAGAATCTTCTACATGGTTGTTATCCCTACATAACATCCTCCCGTAGCACCCCCATGAGTGTCCGTGAGGATATTGCTTCATTCAAACTCAAGTACATACCTTCGCAGCATCTCATCATTCCCCATCTTATATAGGTGCCCCGTAATGATAGAGAAATTTGCCACGCACACCACTAGTTCCTTCTTCTGCTGGACAGAGTACCCTTTTGGTGCAGTTCCAGTTGTGAGAAAGTGAATTATATCTTCAAAATTTCCATCCGCTATGTGCACAACCAAGAGCTACGCGTCGGGTAATCCTTCCTCCAGACTAGTAGGTTCCTCTCTTGTCTCAATGTGCGACAGGTGATCTGGTCCCGCGTTCAATTGTCCAGGCTCCACAACAGCTTCAAAATCATATTCTTCGAACAATAAAATCCATCTACATATGTGCCCCCCAATATAGGCTTATTGACCAAGTACTTCAGCATGGAATGATCTGTATACATCTTAAAGTGACCTCCTAGCAAGTAGTGTCGATACTTCTGGAGCGCATATACCATAGCTAGCCCCTCGCATTTAGTGGTGGAATAGTTCTTTTCTGCTTTAGATAATCTGCAACTCATGAACACGATAGGGTGATCCAAGCCTTCTCCACCATCCTGTGTTAGTACTGCCCCCAGCGCTATACTCAACGCGTCAACATGGACATGAAACTCTTTTCTCTAGTTCAGTAAGACCAGAATTGGTGCAATAACCATCTTTTCTTTCAATACATCTAGGATTTTCTTACAATCGTTGTTCCAGTAAAACATGACATCCTTTTTAAACAACTTTTCAATCAGTACGGTGATCTGGGCATAGCTTTTGATGAACTTCCTGTAGTATCGCATATGCCCCAAAGTAGTGCGGAGCTGTTTCGCACTCCATGGTGCTTCCAAATTCATAATCACCGCAATTTTCATGGGGTCTACCATCAGCCCTTGTCTACAAACCACATGCCCCAACAGGTTCCCAAAAGGAATGAGAAACATACACTTCTTGAGGTTGAGCATGATTTGGTATCTTCGGCATGTATCCAACATCAAGCACAAGTTCGCTACATGGCACCTAACCAGCCCAAATACAGTCTAGTCGTCAAAATAGACCTCCAAGAACTTATGAATATATTCCCTAAATTCTGCAACAACTACGCATGGAAAGATAGCAAGGGAATTCTTCAATCCAAATGGCATGATAGTATATTGAAAGCAACCCCACTCAGTCGCGAAGGTTGTCTTTCTCCTATCCTCCAACGCGATGTTGATCTGGTGGTACCCTGAGAACCCATTAGTGAAAGAATATGCTTCTTGACTGCCTACATTTTCCAACACCTCATTTGTGAACAGAGTTGGGAATGGACCATGTACACACACGTCATTCAACTTTCTGAGGTCCACGCATATTCTTATTTCTTCCATCTGCTTCTTCTCTTGTAGCACCATCGGCCTTACCCAATTAGATTCCTCCACAGGCTCAATGATGCCTGCCACGAGCATCTTGTCTAGTTCACCTTCTCCTTGCATTTTGGATTTAAGCGATACAGCCTTTGCTTAACTAGCTTCACGTCGGGTTTTAACGTGATCTTCATTACCCCTAAATCTCCTATTATTCCCTTCAAATCTGTAAACTTGTTCGGGAATAAGTCCTGATATTCGCTGAGTAATTCAGTGACCTTATCTACCATCGAGTCGTCCCAATAGTCTCCAATCTTCGCAATTTTAGGTTCCGCCTTTGTACCAATATTCACCTGCTTAGTCTTCACCGGTGTGGTTATGTGTTCTCAATCTGTGGTCCCTGAACCTCACGGTGCCCTTCCGTCTCTGGAATGTTAATTTTCCGTGGATCTTCATCTTCTTCTTCAGGAGTTACATTATAACATTCCAACGTGCAACTCAACTTAGTAGCCCATTCAGGTTGAATTGATTCTACCGGTTCCTGTGGTATCCTAAAGATGGTTTCTTTTACCTCTTGTAGCACTTCATCAATATTGTCCCACTCATCCTCAAAACTGAAGGTCATCACGAACCCTTCACACTGAACATCCCATTCACCTGTCTCGTAGTGGAGCTTTGTTTCTATATACCAGTTCATTGTTATAACATTCAAGGTATGACAGAACAGGTGCACCCACTCAGGTTGTGGCTTTTCCCCATAGGCCTGCATCCATTTGGCTAGATGCATGCACAAATCATCCTGCCCATTGTACTTATCTGCCAGTCGCACCCTAGGCTTCCCAAATCATAAGTGCATCATTCCCCTACACTCGTGCCAGTCATCAAAGCTCCCTTTGTGCATACCCCACCACCTCATGGGTGTAGCGCACAGTACCCAATAACCAAGGCCTAGAAGCATTGCTTTTCTGGCACCTCCCTTTCAAATTTATTCAAGAAGGTGTCTACCTCACTTAGACCATCATAAATAGGCAGGTCTCTTACTTCTATCGATATGCAGCGCAGTGACCTTGTCATCATATCACAATTCTGTGTAGGTACCTCATGTAACTAATTCTGCCATCGCTCTGTCTCCTTGTCTGAATCCGAAGTACAGAATCTTTCGTGCTCCCATGAAATCCGCCCATCCACAGTGGGATTCACCCAGTCCTAGTTTCGTGTTGTTATCTTATAGATGCAGTCCAAATCATCATCACTTTCATAGTCATGCACTGGCTCCGTATAGCACGATCCTTCAACAAGGTCCAGGGGTATAATTACGCATAGTGACTTCTTCTCAAAAATCATCTTGCGCTTCTTCAGATTAATCACCTCGTTCATGTCAGTGGCCCAACCAATTCCTAAGAGCGCGGGGTAGGGATTGTTGTCATCAAAAATCTCCATCACTTCAAAGTCTGCCAGCGCACTTTCTCCCTCAATATCCATGGTTATCCCCTGCAATCACCCAAATGGGTATTATTTTCTGTTGATTCACCATTCTCAGTTGAATAGGAGACCATTGCAGCATAGGTCTCCCCATTCGCTCCCATGTCTACTTCGGCAGAACATTCGCATATGATCCTAAGTCTAGGATAACTTGATCTATCTCATATTCTCCAATCTGTGTGGTTAGTCTCATTTCTCTCCCCGTCCTTGTCTTATGCTTTCTGATCTTCTTGACTATGCGCGGTTCTCCTAGCACAGTTCCAGCGCATCTATTAATGAGTTCCTATAACCCTTTTACAGCTTTACTGTTTCACAGTAACTTCATACATGTTTCCAAGAATGTTGTGAGCATGGATGGGTCCATCTCCAACTCCAGTCTATCTTTTCTCCCTAAAGTGGAGGCATCAGCGAAGCTCTTCTTACCTTCCATGAAGTTTTCCTGAGTGCGCTCTAAATCAAACTTCGCTTCTTTCGCCAAAGCTTTGCGAACCCAAGTACTATCTTCTGGTTGTTTCCCTTTGTCATCTTCCGTCCCAATTCCACTTCGGAGCACAATGTTTACATTCAGATCTTCCTCCAATGGCTCAGACCTCATCATATGCAGGTTCTAAGTCAGGGGAGGCAGTAGCGCTCCTTTGTCGTGTATCCTAGCTATCAGTGTAGGACAATATTATGTCTCATGATCATACAAGTTACAATACAAACAAGACGAGTGCGTTGGATTTGTACAATAGCTAACATAATGTCCTAGCCCTCCGAAATTGTAGCATATCAACTGTCTGCGACCTCTTCCAAGTCCTCCTCCACCTCCGCCTCGTCCGTGCCCTTGAAATCCTTTTCGCGCCATTCCTGCATTTTAGTCAAGGGACTGGGTTTTGGCCTGAACTCTGTAGGTGGGAGTTCTATCCATCATTAACTCATAGGTTCTACAAGCGAGCTCATCGTGTCCCACTGACCTACAAAAGTTGCAGAACAACTGTTGTGAATTTTGCATATACTTCTGTAACAAGTGACAATTGTCCATGGCATGTTTTCCAACTATTTGACAAATCGTACGCCATAAAGCAGGTGTTGCGCTAGGTCTTGCTTGTGCTTCCAGCCTTAATGGCATCGGTCCTCCTCCTACGAGGTAATTTTTGAAAATCGGGCAGTGGTCCTTATCATGACCCTGACCCTTGCATTTTACGCACCACACCTCTTCGCACACTTCTGGTCGAGTTGTCTTGTCCTGTTTGAGACTCTGCATCTCAAGGCATAAATTCTTCATTTGTGCATGGATTTGTTGAACTCCCAAGTTAGGATCCTACATCGAGGTCTCATGCAACCTCATCGCAATCTCTAAGGCCTCTGCCTGAATCGTTAATTTCTGTTGTGATAGAAAACTCCTTAGATGTGGCATTAGCAAATCTACAAACCATTTGCAATGTTGTCCATCTGTTAGATTCATATTAGCTTCATGAATCGCACATTTTAGCCTCTAATGTAGCACCCAAGGAGTCTCACCTGGTAGCATCGTTATCTCTTTAAATCCAATGATTGATTGTGCTTCAAAATTCGGTCTACTAAATTCTCTGTTTAGCACTACTTGGATATTTGTGATTCCCACATTTGGATTATCATTGGAGTGCTTAATATACTAGGTCAACGCGCGGTCCTGTAGGGTGCTAACCAGTGTTACTTTCTTTATATTTTCATCTATAACTCCTTGCACTTCCCATACAACCCTTAATACGAACCAGCATTGGTCTGGATCCTCATCTCCCAAACCCTTGAACATAGGCAACTTCATTATGCTTGCCATATTGAATCCCAGTGGTGGAGGGGGTGGTACGGGTGAAGATGGAGGTGATGGCGATGAAGTTGGTGATGGTGTGGGTGGGGGTGGTATTTGCGGAATTCTTTGCCTTATCAGATGGATCTCACTCCGCGGCGAGACCTTCACGAGCTCTTCCTTGTCCCCTCGCGGAAGTGAAATCAAGGGGCTAGTTTCGAGTCCCTTACTTCCTTCATTCCTGTAAGATTTTTCCACTTCACATAGACCTGAACATTATGGTAACTGCATAACCCTCTTTTTTCACAATAGCATTTTAATCCAAGTATTCAAAGGCTTTACCTACTTAACTCATGGTCCCTTGAGAAAGCGTCGCTCTACCTCACTATAGTTGACTGAGGTGTCGACCACGAACTCAATAATGAATCCTCTTATAATCTGATCAAGCTAATGATCAATGGCGCATGCGATCTTATCCTCTGATGCTTCCAACCTTCGCACTAACTCTGGGGTCCACACAATAGGATTGTCGAGTATCCACCTTCCTTGGCTATCTGCTAGCTTCGCGATCCACTCGTACAGCTCAGTAGGGAAAGACGCGAAGAAGATTTCGTGGATGCCTATGTATAGGTAGTAGTCTAACCACTCTTATTTTGACAATCGTGGGTTCTTGTTCTCCTGCACCACGAACTCGTGAATTCTTTTCTCCAACCAGCCTTCAATTTCCTTCTTAATTGGATTCCAATGATACGACATCAGCAATCTCTATGCAGATTTCGATCCTGGCAACGGAACCATTTTTTGGCTTGATGGGGCCTAACCCAGGTTTGGAGTTATTTAGCCAAACAAATCCCTACACTACTGGCCCTTTCAACATCAGCCCACAAAGTGCAGATTGAAGTCTCACCCGAAGCAGTATGGGGGGATGCTGGAACCAAGTTTCTGCACCCTTGAGATGTCTGTGGTATCAATTTAGTCTAACCGTGCCTATCTGAGTGCAGGTTACTTTGCGCACTATTCTAACCTTCAATACCCTTGCGATCTATTATAATCGAGTTTCGCGCAGCCCTAACCAGCGACTGAGATGCTTTCGCATTGCTATGGCAGTGAACTACATTATTTCCCCAATCTACACCGCGTATCTTACTTATCTTCTTACAAATGTTCGTCAACTTCACGTAAACATATATTATATCTTGTATTCACTTAATCAATACAATCATATATATTCACACATCATATAAACAATAGAAGTGCAATTTATACCCAATATATTCAATGCATAAAACAAGAAATAAATACATAGAATAGATATGAAACTTCTCTTTATTAATACTTCCAACTGTTAGAGACTCGACTTGCCCTGCGCACTTAGCTAGAGGGGTCTGTGCACTCAACTTTGGACTACTAGGCCTCTGCACACTCAGCTACAAAGCCTTCTACTACTCTACGACCCAAAACTAGAATTTACACTTCAGATACGAATCAATCCTTCATCCTTATCCTTATTATTCCATCATCTATTGATTACTTAGAGCCTCGCTCTATTTATACAATCCCATGGTCCGTGGACCGTGGGTAGATCTCTACAGCCAACATTACATTACAAAATTGAGGGCGGACAACCCTATGACTCTTTTACAAACTACACGCTCTGCGCCCACAAAATGCAGATTCTTTACATTAGGGTTACAACTTTTGACAAAAATCTGGGCTCTAAGCCCCAAAACTTCCCTTAGGGGATCCTACACCCAAGAATTCATCAACAAAGTAGGTACACAAACGCAAAGAAAAAATGACAGAGCCAGAGATCAAGCATGAGGACGAGGACCTCCATGAGACAGAACAGGATTTTGACCTCATTAACCTAGATGAAAATAATGACAATGAGGACATTAGCATAGTCATCAAGGAAAATATGCATACATCAAGGAACTCCAAACCAACTTAGAGAGGTCTAAATTTATTATTACATATTATGAGCAAGAAAACCAGCAGCTTCAATCCAAGCATGATGTCATGGAGATTTGGCTCATCAAGGAAAAAAGAGAAGAAATGAAAGCCAAGGCATTGCTTGATGAGACCTATGACAAGTATGGTGAACCTGAACCTAAACAAGAACCAAAAATCATACCTAAGACTAGAGGGCTGAAAAGAACTCTAGAACTAGAGAGACAAAAGGAGGATGAACTTGCTAATCAACTCGTCCTAAATGAACAGTTTGCCAAAATGATGAATGAAAAGCAGGAGTATTGGCTGGAGAGGGTAAATGGTCATCTTGAGAAACTCTTAGTCAAGGCCAAAAAGGACAATGATATCCAGAGAAGGATGGCAAAGTATTATGCCATGAGAAACAAAATTTCAAGAGCCAAGCTCAAAAGAGCCCATGCAAAGATTGAAGCCTTGACCAAGAAAGGGGAGAAAAGGAGGCTAGACATTCTTGCTGAGGCATCACTCCATGCCTCAAACATATGATCAGCCATCATCCCAATGATTTTGAAAAGTTTTAAGCAATTTTTACAAGTTATGAATTTCTATGTTTTTTGAGTTATTTTTAACACCGTGAAAAGGTCAAATGCGCAACACCTAGGGTGTTGTGCTCTTTTTTGGGGCATCTAATGAGAAAAAGGTCAACATCATTGGATTAAGAGTGATGAGGACATGCACCTTGTGAATTTTCTAGGCATTTGGAGACAAACGGGTCAGTCAAAAATGTCAAAAACTACCAAAAAATCACCTTTCTACCTCATTTCTAGCTTGGGCATTGCATGTTTACCGGTCTTGGGAGATTGAGTTTTTGATAAGGCAAATGAGCTCCTATTTGAAAAATAAAGACATGTGTAGAAATTAGACCTGAAGGGCTTTCAAACAAGCCATCTTTGAGCAAATTTGGACACCAGGAAGGCCCCCAAAAGCAGTCCTGAACTTGAAGGGCACATTTGACAAAGAAAGGGCACGTTTGACAAAGAGAGGGCATGTTTGAAAGTCTTCTCCAATTTTATGAGTTTCTCTCCTGTTTTGATTTTCACCTTGGAAAATGATGATTTTACCTATGTAAATGATTAAATTGGATGTAATTATCATTTTTTTACTATTACCTAGGGTAAATGCATTAGGTAAATCAAGCCGATGAGGTGTAATGAATCAATTCACTTAAGATAGGAATGAGTCACTTAGACCATCCCACAATTTAGCTAACAGTTCAGATTTTTGTGTAATATCTTCCTCACCTCTTGGATTCGACCACTCAGGATGAGGGGAAGTGTTTTTCATGTCTATTTAGTCCCTTTCTTCACCACAGAGAAAGGTTAGACTCAGTTGGATGTTGTACTATTGATCAGAGACACTAGTGTAATCAGTATTTGGCAGAATTTAATGAATGAGTTGCAACTATTTTGGTGGAATACCTGTGGTATGGAATTTTGACATAGTTTCTTCTTATGTTGAATTTCAAGTTAATGAGAAGAATACACCTTACATTCTATGTTTTGGGGAAATCTTCATAGTTTGTCCATTTTCTTTAGTTTAGAAAGAATAGATGATTGTCTTGCTCTTTCTAGCACCTCACAAGTCTTATCCATCTCACTTCATAACCTGAAAGTGTTAGGTTTTCTACGTACCCTACCCCTTTGAATGTCTGCAATCATATCTCATTTTCCTTGACCTAGTCTCTTTGACCTAATCCTCATCCAGCAACCCAAACATAAAATCAAAAAAACCCTTGCACTTTATACCTAGCCTAAAACCCTAATCTATCCAGCCCTCTTGGCTATGATCCTTTGGAGAGAGCCCTCTCCAGCCTGGTAGGGCTAGCTACCAAATCAAAAGGTTGATCTGTCTCACCTCAGCTGGACTCTTCCTCAACCTTGGAGGTGCGAAGGAGTGATAACGTATTGGCATCATTGCTAAGGAGCAAAATATCTATCTTCCTTGGGAAATAACGACAATGATTTAGATCTAATTGTTGATGGTGAACAGTAGTTGGACACATAGAAAGGTTGTACCATTCACCTGGCAACTCCATTGACTAAAAGATCTAGAAAATCAACGCTTCATGGGGACTCCCCTTTTCAAGAACCAATAGTTTGAAAACCTTCTTGGTGACTTCATTATTGTCAAGATGAGTTCTAGTGCAAGAATAAATCCCAGGTATGCTCCTATGGATCGATCTTAGATCCTTGGATTTCCAAATACTATGCCTCATGTTGACTGGTTTACAAATCTTCCTATATTTAAAAATGAACAAGAAGATGATGCTACTTTGCATTTAGTAAGGTTTCATGTACATGTATGTAGACTAAGAGTTGAGTTTCCTGAGGACTGTCTCATGAAGTTGTTTATGGCTACCCTTGAAAATAAAGCTAGGGTATGGTATGAAGGGTTACCAAAAGGAAGCTTATGTTCTCTAAAAGATTTCCATAATGTGTTCTCCAACCATTATGTGAAGTCTTATCTTTGTTTACAAAGATTTTTTGATTATAGTTAAGTTTTCATTTCATATCTTGAAACTATTGATGATATCAAATGTATGGATGATGAAGAAATCACTGAAGCCTTCTTTGATTTTTCCCTTCAACAACAGTTTAAAGAAGCCAGTCACTTTGATAAACAAGATCATAGTCAGCATACAGTAGCTTCCTCTTTACTTGAAGATGAAGGAATTTTGTATCTTGATAGTCAAAAGGAATCACATGAAATGAATCAGCAGTCTGATGAAAATTTATATACTCCTTTGCTTGAAATTAATGAAGATACTCAACATCCTTGTCAAACTTTAGGAGGGAAAGAAGACAATTGTTGTTTTTTCCAAAGAAAACAAAGAGTGCTTCCTCCTTTGACTGAAGAAGAAATAAATCATATTCTTACTTTTCAAATCCATATTCCATCCATTAAGAATGATAATGTTATTATATAGTCTTGTCTATTTCCAAGTGATTATGAAGAGGAGAACAATGATAAAGAAGAAGTTGTTTTAGATCCCCTTGCAGATACAAATCTTCCTCAAGGTTCAAAAAATGAAAGGCTTGTTGATGAAAAGTAGTTTGCCCCAGATCCCATAGATATGGACACTTATGCTATTGAAAATATTATGGAGGATCCTTTTGCTAACTTGTTACAGCCATATGGAAATAATGCTTATTCTTCTCCTTTTATTGATTCACAAAAGGTAATGCTTCATAATTTTCAAGATCCCTTGGACAGTCTTTTGCAAGCATTGGAGAAGATGAATGTTGTTTTGTTTATCAGCATAAATCTTTGTTTCAGTTTTCATTATGAGTTGCCTACATATACATCATTCTACTTGCTCGAGGTAAGTGAGAGCAGAATTTCAGTAAGTAACCATCTACTGGATTGGTTACACTGGAAGGATCATTTCACCCAATCAACAATGGTGGAAGGGAAAAAAGTGGAGGAACATGCCAATGTGTTTCCTCTGGCTCATGAAGAGGAAACAATTCAACGTGACAGTTGTTCTGACTTTTTTGTTGATCATCAAGATCTGTCCTTTGCACATGATTTTCAAGATCCTTTTACCAGTTTGTTGTAGTCATCAGATCATGATGGTTATCTTGTTTTGAATCATAGTTTTCAGCTTCAATTGTATGATGAGTTTCCAAACTTCAAGTTTTTTGTAGATAGTGTAAATATAGGACAATAAGGTATCCAGTTGCTTGATTGGCTTCATTGGCATTTTTCCTTTACCTAATTTAGCAGTCAGTTTCAGTAGTTAGAATAGAATAGGGTGTGGATTTTGTTTCAGCAACAACTTTCTTTCAAGTTCCGTTTTCAGCAAGTGACGACAGAATTCATCAAGGTTTGAAGCCCGAGGAGAAGGCCCTAAGGCTCTTTTGATCTAACAGTCTGGTTTGAAGTTTTCAGTGTTCAGTTTGGTTGTTAGTTTTATACCGTATCGGCCCATATGGTTAGGCACTTTGTCTACGGTGTTCTTGACACCTCCAAGGAGCTGCCATCCCCAAATAAGGTCGATGTTAGGTTCAGTATTTTCATACTGCCATCAGTGATCAAAATTCCTCTTTTACATCATATTAGTGTCCCATGTTGAAATTTTTATCATTCCACCTAGGTCATCATGTAAAAAATTACTCACTGCTGGTAGCCTAAGTTCAAAATCCAAAAGCCCCTTTCAAAAGATCAATATTTGTTGGCCTACCTTCATGTGTCTTGATGAGCATACATTCATTTTAAAGGCTCATGTCATCATGTCTTATGTCAGTCAAGTCCACTTGAAGTCTGTTTGTTTAAGGTCCCATTAGGTCACTAGGTTTCATTCCTCCAAGGTCCAATAAAACACCATTCACTGCATAAGGCCAAGAAAAGCATGAGAGTGAAAGAAATAATATCCCTTTTTCATTCAAAGAGGATTTGAAAACATGTAACTATGGTTGCCCGAGCTCTAATTTTCATTCCAAAGTATGGGTTTGGTTTCAGATTGTAATTTTATTTAAAAAAATAAATGTAATTTTTATTTATTTATGTAAATTTATGTTCATTATATGTAATAAGCTACGATTCCTAAGTTGTTCACTCAAACTCTATTGCCAACATCATCCACCTACAAAGAAAAAAGTCAGAAGTCAAAGAGCATTAGTGTGAAAATTTGAAAAGTGACATGAAACATTAGAAAATGGGTTTTCAAAGCATAAATTAAACCCATTAACTCTCAAAGCATCCTCGGGAAAAGGGAATTTACAAGAAATTGTGCAAAACAGGGGTAGAGGGCGCGTTTTGAAACTGGAGGGTGCATTTTGAATTGGTGTTGCATGTTTTCCTTAAAACGCTGAGTGTTTCCTAAGGGCGTTGCACACCTGTTAAGAGAGGGTGCGTTTGACCATATTGCTGCGTGTTTGCCCGAAAACGTCCAGAGATTGCCCAAAGAGCACTACATCATCTCCAAGCTTCAAAATGTGTCACCAACATGCTCCAGCAAACAAGTAGGTTGAAATCATATCACTCCTCTCCTCCACAATTGAATTATATCATGTTTCATTGTTTTTTGGTGTCCTACTAAATTCAAAACCCTAGTAACATAATCCCATTCCTAAATTTCATTTTCTAGCATCCCACTACCATTCCTACATTTCAAAACTACCCCCTGTTACCTCCCTCATATCACACATCCCCATTTTCATCTCCTCAATTTCCTCACACCATTTCATACTCTCTACACCTGCATTCCATTTCATCATCTCCCTAGGGTTTTACTCCAATAACTCATGGCAGAAGAAGAGAACGAAATTCATAGTGAGGAAGAAAGACAGGAGAGGAGGATATCTAAGAGAGGAGGAAGAATCATTAGACATGATCCAACAAATACTAGAGAACTCATGGCATCTCCCATCACTGTCGAAAGCTTTAAGCATGTGGGTTGTTTTGAGTTTTGTGAGACAGTACAAAGGATCCAATATTATGCTATGTTGACTAGATTATTCATCACCAACCTCCATGACAACTAGGTAACCCTTGTTGATGTCACCTTCATTGTATCTCATGCTATCATATCAGTTGTCTCTGGGATACCAAATGTTGGGGGAAAATGGTTTAAACAAGGAGAATTGGATCATTTCTATTATGAGCCATATCTTAAACCAAGGTACAAGAATGAGAGAAAGAGGACTTTTCCTTTCTCTTACCTCCTAGACAGATATGTTCCCATGATGAAATCATCATGAGGTACTTCACTTGTGAGGGTAGGTTTTCTAGGCTTTATTCCTATCATATCCGGCTACTCATGCATTTCACAAGATTAAAAATGCTCAATATACCCTACTATCTTTACCGGAGCATTGACAAGATGTCATTCATTTCCCAAACGAAACATTATGATCATCAAATGCAAAGTATCTTTCACCACTCCCTCATCAATATGATAGTCCTCCATTACCTTGATCAGCTTAACATTGCATTAGACACCTTTATATTCAATGCGATTTTCATTGTCCCACCTATTCAACATGGCCAAGAAGCACCTTCATCATCTCATCCTTCCACATCCATTCCTCCACCTCAACCTACAGTTCATACATCATCACCAAATCAGTCTCTTTCACCCACCTCACCACCATCATCTCCATTTCACACTGAGACTGGATCACCTAGAATAGGTGAAATTAGCAAGCCTGGGAGGGTTGATTTGGGCATAATGGCATATACTTATCAGAGAGGTCATAGGTAGGTGTTTTCCCCACATATTGTGGAAGGGGCCTTTCCTTCTTCATTAGCAAAGCTACTACACAAAGGAAAAGGAAAAATGACAGAGGCAAAGATCAAGCATGAGGAGGAGGACCTCCATGAGACAAAACAGGATTTTGACCTTGATGACCTAGATGAACATAATGACAACGAGGACATTAGCATAGTCATCAAGGAAAAAATATGCATACTTCAGGGAGCTCCAGACCAAATTAGAGAGTTCTAAATTTATTATTTCATATTATGAGAAAGAAAACCAGCAGCTTCAAGCCAAGTATGATGTCCTGGAAATTCGGCTCATCAAGGAAAAAAGAGAAGAAATGAAAACCAAGGCATTGCTTGATGAGGCCTATGAAAATTATGGTGAACCTAAACCTAAACAAAACCAAAAATTAGACCTGAGACTAGAGGGCTGAATAGAGCTCTATAACTAGAGAGACAAAAGGACGATGAACTTGTTAATCAGCTCACCCTAAATGAACAGTTTTCCAAAATGATAAATGAAAATGGGAGTATTGTCTCAAGTGGGTAAATGGTCATCTTGAGAAACTCATATTCAAGGCCGAAAAGGACAATGATATTCAGAGAAGGATGGCAAAGAATTATGCCATGAGAAACAAAATTGTAAGAGCCAAGCTTAAAAGAGCCCATGCAAAGATTGAAGCCTTGACCAAGAAAGAGGAGAAAAGGAGGATAGACATTCTTGCCAAGGCATCACTCCATGCCTCAAACACATGATCATCCATTATCACACCAATTTTGACAAGTTTTGGGCAAATTTTGCAAGTTGTGAATTTCTGTGTTTTTTGAGGCATTTTTAACACAGTGAAAAGGTCAAACGTGCAACACCTAGGGTGTTGCACTCTTTTTTGGGGCATATAATGAGAAAAAGGTCCACATAATTGGATTCATAGTGATGAGGACATGCACCCTGTGCATTTTCTAGGCATTTGGAGACAAACAGGTCAGTCAAAAAGGTCAACAACCACCAAAAAACCACATTTTTGCCTCATTTTTGTCTTGGGCACTGTGCGTTTACCAGTCTTGGGAGATTGAATTTTTGACAAGGCAAATGGGATCCAATTTAAAAAATAAATACATTTCTAGAAAGTAAACTTGAAGGCCTTTCAAAAAAGCCATCTTGGAGCAAATTTGGACAGTGGGAAGGCACCCAAAAGCAATCCTGAACTTGGAGGGCGTGTTTGACAAAGAAAGGGCATGTTTGACAAAGAGAGGGCGCATTTGACAGTCTTCTCCAATTTTCTATTTCTCTCCTGTTTTGATTTTCACCTTGGAAAATAATGATTTTACCTATGTAAATGATTAAATTAGATGTAATTATCATGTTTTTACTATTACCTACGCTAAATGCATTAGGTAAATCAAGTAGATGTGGTGTTATGAATCAATTTACTTAAGATAGGATTGAGTCACTTGGACCATCCTACAATTTAGCTAACAGTTCAGATTTTTGTGTAATATCTTCCTCACCTCATGGATTCGACCACTCAGGATGAGCAGAAGTGATTTCATGTCTATTTAGTCCCTTTCTTCACCACAGAGAAAGGTTGGACCCAGTTGGATGTTGTGCTATTGATCAGAGACACTAGTGTAATCAGTATTTAGCAAAATTTAATGAATGAGTTGCAGCTATTTTGGTGGAATACCCGTGGTATGGAATTTTGACATAGTTTCTTCTTATGTTTCATATGTTTGAATGTTTTGTACTCCCATGTTTCAATTCGCTTCTATGATATGTTGAATTTCAAGTTCATGAGCAGAAAACATCTTACATGCTCTGTTTGGGGGAAATCTTCATAGTTTGTCCATTTTCTTCAGTTTAGAAAGAATACATGCTTGTCTTGCTCTTTCTAGCACCTCACCAGTCTTATCCATCTCACTTCATAACCTAAAAGTGTTAGGTTTTCTACCTACCCTACCCCTTTGAATGTCTGCAATCATATCTCAGTTGCCCTGACCTAGTCTCTTTGACCTAATCCTCATCTAGCAACCCAAACATCAAATCAAAACAACCCCTGCACTTTATAACTAGCCTAAAATCCTAATCTATGCATCCCTCGTGGTTGTGATCCTTTGGAGGGAGCCCTCTCCTGCCTGGTAGGGCTAGCTACCAAGTCAAAAGGTTGGTCTATGGTTGCCTCAGTTGGACTCTTCCTCAACTTTGGAGATCTGAAGGAGTGATAAAAAATTACATGCACATTCTTCTACTCTTTCTTGTATATCACTATATGTTCCTTTGCATCCTCCAATGCATCTAACTTCAAGTTCATGGGTTGGTAGGCACCAACCTGTTTCTTTCCTTCATATAGTTCGTCATCTCTATTCTCAAGTTTCCTTTTTGTTCCTAGGAAGATCATTGTCCTCCCTATTACTATGTGCATATGCCTTTGTACTTTCCTCTCTTGTGAGCCATCTGATCCTATTTTTCCTTCTCTATAGAGTTCTCTCTCCGCATGTCTTTGTGCAAGTTCCTCTCCTCATAGGTTGGTCTCTTAATGTTTTTCCAACTTCTCTCCATAGCTCTGATGCATGCTGACTTTGTTTCAT
This sequence comes from Pinus taeda, assembly GCA_000404065.3. Taxonomy (NCBI): domain Eukaryota; kingdom Viridiplantae; phylum Streptophyta; class Pinopsida; order Pinales; family Pinaceae; genus Pinus; species Pinus taeda. Next base: position 154,929 of record APFE031103765.1, on the reverse strand, counting down.
CATTTTTTGTCTATTATGGTTCCCAAGCTAACATGGGATTTTGTCCCTTGTATATAGTTCATAAAAATACAACAGCAGTCCCCTACAACACACCATTCCAATGCATTTAAAACTCAACAACCCGCCTTTAATGGTTGTCCAAATTGTCCAATTTCTTCCTTTAGAAAGTAAGTTGAACTTCTCAAGCAATTGACCTCCCTCAGCCCCTTTGGAATCTATGTCCCTCACTCAACCTATTTCAATTTTCAAAATTTAAATACATGAGGTAATTACATGGCAAAATCCATCCAAACACAAGTTAGGATTTTATAGAACTCCCCCCCCCTTTAGGGAACATTGTCCTCAGTGTTCTTTGTCAGTATACACAACGAAAACATGCTAAATAAAGAAAATAACACATATTTCCCTTGGAGCTTTAAATTTACAAATCTTTATAGTATTTACATATACATATGAACATTTTCCTCAATTGGAAAAAAAAATGGATAAGTTTTTCTCATGGCATCAGTCATTTCCCAAGTGGCTTCCTCTGGCCCAAAGTGCTTCCACTGCACCATGACTTTCTCTATGGATCGATTCTGGAGCATGAGACTCCTATGGTCTAGAATGCACATTAGTTTTGGCTAGAGCTCTCCCAATGGTTCCACCTGTAGCATGTACCAATCAATAACATGATTATAATCTTGTACATATATTTTAAGCAAAGTAACATGGAAAACATCATGGATTTTAATATAAGGAGATAAGTCCAGCCTATAGGCCACTAGCCCAATCCTCTTGAGGATGGCAGAAGGTCCACAAAACCATGGTGCTAGATTGGCACATGAACCAAGTTTCAAGGAGATTGTCTTGGGTCTAACCCTCAAGTAAACATGTTCCCCAACCTGGACCTCTTTATACGCTCTATGTTGATCTACATAGCTATTTTCCATTTCCTTTACTACCTTTAAACTTTGCCTAATAACCTACATTTGTTGTTGCATCTCTTTTAACATATCAAGTCTAGTAAGGACACTATTCCCTAGATCACTCTAGTTTATAGGAGTATTACAACTCCTTCCATATAATGCCTCAAATGGGCTCATCTTTAAAGATTCTTGGTACTCGTTATTATATGAAAACTCCACAAGTGGAAGATACTCTTCCCACTTATTTTGCTAGTACATTACATGCATCCTCAACATGTCCTTGAGGATTCAATTTTCTCTCTATTTTCCCATCTGTTTATGGATGATATTGTACTGAATGTTAATTCTGCCCCCAATCCTGTACATAGTTCCTTCCAAAACTTGGAAGTGAATCTAGTATCTCTATCTGAAATCATTTTCTTGGGAACTCCATGCAGTCTCACAATCTCCTTTATGAATATGTGTGCCACCTCACTAGCTGATTTGGTTGACTTGACTGCCACGAAATGAGCTACCTTGCGCAATTTGTCCACAACTACCATAATTACATCTTGTTTCCTAAAGGTTCTGGGAAAACTTGTGATAAAATCCATACAGATCACCTCACATTTCCATTCCAAAATGGGAATGGGAATGGGCTACAATAAACATGTTGGATGCTTGCATTCATCCTTCACTTGTTGTCACTTTATGCATTTAGCAATGAATTTAGCCACCTCCTTTTGATATTAGGACAAAAATAAAAAAAATTAATGGCCATGAGAGTCTTTTGGTATCTTGGATGGACGGAATATGGCTTTGAATGAAGCTCTCTCATGATGGGGCTTTTTAAATCAACATTCTTTGGCACATATATTTTATTCTTGAATCTAATTGAACCATCATCTGCGAGATGGCATTACTCATCTCTTCCATTCTTATTGTTATGTTATAGCTTTTCTTTGATATTTTTGATAGGGTGGCCTATATTAGATAATTTTTTAATGAACCTTCTGTAGTAGTCTACCATCCCCATGAATTATCTAACCTCATTCACATTTTTCTATGTGGTCCACTCCATGATACCCCTGACCTTCTTTGGATCAATTGATATCCCCTCCTTAAGACAATGTGCCCCAATTATTGTATCTGTGACTGGAAATATTCATTGTTCTCCCTCAACAACTATAGCACTGCAACCAAGTGTTTCTCATGTTCTTCCTCTGTCTTTGAATACACTAATATGTCATCAACAAATACAATGACAATCTTGTCCAAAAAAGGACGCAAAGAAATTGTTCATTAAGCACATGAAATTGGTTAGGGCATTGGTAAGCCTAAATGGTACCACCACAAACTCATATTGTTTGTATCTCGTCTATAATGTGGTCTTATGAATTTCCTCCTCCTTGATCCTCACTTGATGATACCCTAACCTCAAGTCGATCTTACAGAATACTGCTACTCCCCGCAACTAATCAAAGAGATCATCAAACCATGGCAACGGATATATGTTCTTTATGGTCACATTTTTAATTGTCTATAATCAATGCATAATCTAAGAATCCCATCCTTTTTCTTTACAAGAAACTTTGGTGCTCCCCATGGGGAAAAACTTAGCCTTATGTAACCCTGGTCCAACATCTCCTTTAGCTACAATTTTAGTTCAAAAAACTCAAGGGTACTCATCTTGTATGGTGCCTTGGATGTTGGCACTACTCCAGGTACCAACTCAATAGAGAAATTTATCTCTCTGTGAGGAGGTAATCTAGGAACCTCCACTGGAAATACATCTGCATACTGTTGTACAACCGTATATATTTTTAGCAGTTCACTTTCCTTATTCTCTGCCTTCTCATGACTAGATATTTATATTACAAACGACATGTATCCTTTCATGTTGTTGTGCTTGGATTTCATAGTTGTGATCAACTTCACTGAAGTGGGATTTCTCCTTCCCTGCAAAAATATCCTTTCTCCTTACACATCTAAGCATTCAATTTCCTTTTCAAAACAATCCACTTTAGTGTAGGGTTTGTACAGCCAATCCATGCCCAATAGCACATTATATGCTCCCAATGATAGCAAATTTAAGTGTGAAATTGTTGGCATTCCATTTAGCTTGAAAGCACATGACTTCACCCAATAATTAATCTTTCTCTTGGTTCTTGGTTCTTGTTTCTAGCTGAATCGACCATGGTTCCTCATGCATTTCCTTGGCCAATGAGAACTCTTCTACAAGCTTTGGATTGACATAATTGTATTTTATCCTAGATCAATTAAAATGGAGATAATTTTGTTTGACAACTTACCTTCCATCTTAATGATGGATGCCTGGTGGTCTACCTAATGATTATCCACCACTGCATAAATTATGGGCATGATTTTCGCTATATCACCCACGATCTAAGCTTCCTATGCATTGTAGATCTTAGGTCTTGTGTTGTGGGCAATCTCTTTTCTAGTGGTTCTCACCACATGTCTAATATATTAGTGGCTCTCTTTCCTCAATCATGTGTGATTCTCCCATGGGTGGTTGTGCACTATCTTTCTCCCCTTGACCATTTTTTTGCAAAAATTGACCTCCACTAGTTGAGGTCGCACCTTCCTTCCTATCAACAATCCTCTTGGGCCATTTCTTCTTATCCCTCTCTCTGCCCTTTGATTTCCAATCACTTTTAAAATCGAGCCTCCTTTTTGCTTGCTCATAATAGTGTTGGAATTTCTTAATGGCTTCATCCAAGGTTTCTAGCTCATAGAACTCAATGCGGTGTCTAAATGACATATGCAACCCACTAATAAATCGTTGAATCTTGGCCTTCTCATCCTTGAGATATGGAACATATCTCAACAACTCAAGAAATCTGGTAATATACCCTTCATCTTATAGTTGCCCCAACTTTAACTCATAAAACTCCTTTGCCTTGCATTCATAATATATGTTGATAGATATTTCTGTTTGAAGAGCTTTTAAAACTCCTTTCAATTCAGTCCTTCTTATAAGGCTTTCACATTTTTCAAATCTTCTCGCCATATGTATACTCTTACCTTCGGACTGTCGCCAACTACCTTTTCCTTCATGTTCTCAGAATAGGCATGAATTCTGAAGAACTTATTCATCCCAAGAAACCAAGCTTCTGCATATTCATACTTCCTCACATCCCCATCAAATGTAGGTGGTTTATCCTTCTTAAACTCTTCGATCATGTAGCATGTATCCTCTTCCTTTCTTCTTATGATAATAAGAATGATAATGATGGAAATGAGGGTGATAATAATAAGAATGATTCCCATGAGTGTTGGTTCCTCTATTTGGGGTAATTAATGGTGCATTTCCCTTCATAGTATCTTCACTTTCCCTTATGTGCTTCTTCTTGGATCTGCTACCATCTTCCCCATGTGTCCTCTCTTCTGATTCAAAATGGCTCAGCTTGGTTCTATGGCTAGCCTCTAGTGCATGCATCTTTTATCTCTGCAAGTCTAAGAGGCTTTGTATTATGACTGCATTCAGTTTTTCTTGTCTCACGTGGGCCTTTATTAATCTTTCATCTTTGAAGCTTCTTATCTCAGCATTCAAGCTTCTCAAGGTGTCCAACCAATCATAATATTTGTCTCCTCCCCTATTTCCCACTTATCCTTCTTCCTTTTTCATTCCCGCCCCTTCAGATCCATCTTGTGATCTATCAGAGTTGTACTGGACCATTCTTGTCCTCATCCTATAATTATTGATACTTTTGATGTGTTTTCATTCACACATAGGTATTAGGTGCATAATATCGTAATCAAATAAACAAAATCTTAACCATAAACTTACTCCCTTGGAGCTTCCATAGTAGCCTAGTTGCAGCAGGACAGGCCATATTAGAGCATCAATTAACATTAAAATCATGTTAATCATTAGTGCTATGCTACAAATTAAATCACAATGAGTTACTTTCAAACTGACTTTTAACACCTAAACATCAACTTTGTTAGTTTTCTAAAAACAATCCTCATGAAATCACGTACATGCAATTCATTACTATCTTGCTCACGTTAGATCCCATCCAATCCAAGTGTTGAACCCAGATTCTATGATACCAACTTGTGACCACCCCCCCACCCCCCCGTCCTAACTCCATCACCCTTATAGAGTTATTAGGAGGTAGTCACTATGTAGATCCAGCTCCCAAGGTATCATTTTGGGAATGAGACCTAAACTTACGACTTTACCTGATTCTCTTAAAACTTCAACCAAACATCTTCATTATGGTTGTCTCATCAAGACAATTCCAATGACAAAAACTTTTCCTCGATATGATTTACAGATTGAGAGTTATGCCCTATTCAAGGATAGCCCTCGTCACGCTTCCACATCATCATACCCTTCACGTGGTGATCATCCACTAGTCCACATGGAAAGTGACTAGAGGCACTACCACCATGGACATGCCACGTTGAAGTTGGGCACATGAACCAATTGGGGTTCACCCTATTCTCTAGTGCATCCCTCTCGTTTTTCATTTATAGGCCCAATCCCCGACCTCTGAGCTAAATCAAGGTTGAGCCTCCTCCTTGGGACAAAAAATAACTTGGTCGGGTCAGTCCTGACCCTTGACCATCTGACCTCCCGAATTACCTTCACCCTAGCTCCTGGAATTTTGCACAGTCGGCCCGACCCAAGTCTGGTAGATTCTCACCACAAATTTGCCTACGCGGTCAACCTCCCAACCCCTGACCTGTGGGTCTAGAAACTTAACTCTTCCAACCATTTTTGGGAGTTAGTGATTTTTTCAAAGGTCGCTTCCCTCTCAATTTTTCAAGGCTCTTCTTAATTCCCTTGGGTGTTGATAAAATCACTTCAGATCACTGAACTCTAGAGAAAAACCTAAGAATAATTTGATGAAAATTCCCTCAAGGAAGTCAAAAAGTAGAACCATTTCTAAGATCATATCTTCCTATGAACATAGAGATAAAAATAGCTCACGAATAACAAGAACCTACTTTCCTTAACACCAACAGCCTCAACCAGTTGAATAATAAATGAACAAGGCCTCAACCTCACTTGCATTTACTCACATTCAATAAAAGGATACAACCGTAGGAGTTATTAGCAAACAGATACACAACAATCCTATGAAAATACTATCTCATCCACTTAGCATTCATTCACCATGTGATGAAACCCATTCCACAGCGACAATTAACTTCACAGCACAAACACTTTACTATTGTCATTCCAGCACTATCATAGGAGTATAACTCCCTACAACAACAAGTTATCATAAGCCCATTAATCTCATGAAATACTAATATTCATCCATACATCCTTACATGGATCATAACTAACCATTCAACATTTAAAAACAAGTAAACCAAGATTTGTTATGCAACCAATAGTATATCATTCATTTACAATGTAACATGAAATTCACACAAGAGTATGTACAAGGAAACTTATCTTATATTGCAATGAATATGGGAAACTGAGTTCGGGACTTCAACTCTCCACCTAACCATAGACAAGTTGCAGCCAAACTTACTTGTATTTGTCACCCCTAAGCTAGATTTTAGGGACTGAGGTGGTCTTTCTCAAGGGAATATCACTAACTTCCAGCTGAAATAGGGACTCCATAAGTCCTCCTACCTCCACCCACCAATTCTTTAATAATTAACAAGTGCACAGGGAATCCATAGGCTTGTTTCCTCCACCCTCCATCAATCCCATAATGATCGAAAATGAACATGGAATCCAAAGGCTTGTTGCCTCCATCCTCCATCTATCCAATGGTATCAACCAATACACATAGGGAATCGAGAGGCTTGTTGCCTCTACCCTCCAGCTATTCAATAGAAGCCATCAATACACACATTGAATCCAGAGGCTTGTTTCCTCCACCCTCCAGTTATCCAATAGTGCACATACACATACTCTAGAGAGTCTAAAGGCCTCACCTACACCCTATAATCATGCAACTTAGTGGTTCCACCCATTTAAGGGAATCGAGAACCCACTGCCCCATAGTGGTTCCACCTAATGAAGGGAATCCAGAACACTGCCAAGTTAAATAACAAGCAACAGAGACTCCAGAATTTCCTTTACCAAGAGTCCAAGGGATAAAACTCTACCCTAGGTTGTCAAGGCAATCCAAAGAACACCATCTCCACCATCCATCCCCCTAAGGTATCCAAAGATTTACCCTCACCTAAAGAAAAATTCCTCCCATCTCGTAATGCTCAACTGGAAATATTATAGCCTTCTAAGAGTGGTGGAAGAAACCATTATCTCCCCCAAAATGTGAAATTTCTATTATTTGCTTGTTAATTCTAGGCACACTCTTCTACTCCTTACAGAGCATTAGACATTCCTTTTCTTCCTCCTATGCATTGAACTTCAAGTTCACATGATGTTAGGTGTCATCCTGTTTCTTTCCTTCACAAAGTTCATCCTCTATGTTCTCGAGTTAGCTTTCTGTTCCTAGGAAGATCACTCTCTTTTGTATTGTTACAAGACATTTCTCTTATTTTTCCTTCTCCACAGAGTTCTCTCCCCGCATGTCTGTGAGCGAGTTCCTCTCCTCCCAGGTTGAGCTCTTGTTGTTTTTCGAACTTCTCTCCATAGCTCTGTTGCAAATTAACTTCATTTTTTCCTTTGTTTTCTATTGTGGTTCCTAATATAGCATGGGATTTTTTCCCTTGTCTACAATTCATAAATATACAACAACAATCCCCTGCAACACACCATTCCAGTGCATTTAAAACTCAACAACTAGCCTTCAATGGAAATCCAAACTATCCAGTTTCTTCCTTCAGCACATTGACTTATGAAGCAATTGACCTCCCTCAATCCCTTTGGAATCCATGTCCCTCACTTATCCCACTTTTATTTTCAAAATTTAAATACATGAGGTAATTGCATGGAAAAATCAATCCAAACACAAGTTGGGTTGTTACAAAAGTTATATCTATTGTGACTGTGATCGGTCTACATAAACTATATGCCATATGATTAATGGATAGAATTCATACCTTGTGTGCTTGGTAAACCTATAATTATAATGCACCAAAAATTGGAGTAGAGTAATGTCTTTACTAGGCATATCCAATATTGAATGTGATTGCCAAGTTTTGATGAATGAGCATGTTGAGCAAGTGCTACTAGAGTAGAGTATTGTTGTATAATTGTTAGAGTATTCATGCTATTATGTGGAAGTGTTGATCTACATAATATTTTTAATGATCTAGGTTTGTATTGTAGGTCAATATTAGAGGGTTGAGTAAGCTACTATTGTATGTCAAAGAATTTGTATTCTTGTGATTTTAATGTGGTGTTGCTAGTAGTTAGATATTTTGTTGTAGATGTATTGTTTTTACAAGCCATTCAATATCATGATATGGTTGGGTGTTAAAGAAGTCTAAGTATTGATCAAGTATTTTCATAAATAAGTTGTTGATTTTCATAAGCAGAGTATGTGTTGTCTTGTCTATACTATATTATTGTTGAGTTTCATTGAGAAGTGAGAGGTTTCATGTGTTTTGGTATATGGTGAGAGTATGACTATTATGATTGATAGTATAGTTGTTTATTGTGTTAAGGGTTTCTAGCTAGGGTTTGACATATATGATGAGCAGAGGCATTATGTTGTTGAGATGTTGCCAGGTAGTTTTGAATATGCTTGTGAATCAGAGATTGTTGATGTGAGTTGACAAGTTGATGTAAATTGAGCAGAGCTATAGTGACAGTGGACTTGATATATTTTATGCTACTAGAATTTGATATTTTGAACAGAAGTAAAGCAAAGATGCTAGGATTCTCTCATTGATGATAGAGACAAAGTTGGTGTGATGTTTTTATATTGTTGAGTAATTTTGGTTTGTCCAACTAAGATTTGATCCTTATGTCGATTTAGTATTGTTTCCTTGGTGAGTTGATGATCAAAGTAGGTATGTCGATTGTTTCCATAGGTTGAGATGTTGATATGGTTTGACATGTTGAGTCGATGACTTGATTCACTTGGACAGTGATCAAAGTAGTGGTTGTATTATATAATGATCAATTGTTGTGTAGTGCCTTTAGCATAATCAGTATCATTCTTTTATCTTCAATATTCAGTGTGGTTGGGTGGTGCAAGGCAGAGAGTGAAGTCTCCTTTAGGTTGGAGCCTTAGAACAATTCAGACCCTAGTAGGGTGGTGCTAAGGTAGGTTGGAGCTTGTGAAAGGTGTTGGAGCATCCTTTCAGTTGGATTTGATAAAACCAAGGAATTGGAGTGTCGTTCCAGTTGGAGTTGATAAACAAGGGTGTTGGAGCATCCTTTCAGTTGGAGCTAATAAAATTAGGGTGTTGGAGCATTGTCCCAGTTGGAGCTGGTAAACCAAGTTGTTGGAGCATCCTTTCAGTTGGAAGCGATAAATCAAGGGTTTGGAACCTCCTTCCTATTGTTAGTAGAGAATATTGGAAGATGGAGCTTCATGTTGATGTAATATTTAAATACCTATATTAAAAGTGTTAGTTGGTTTTCTCCAAGAAGGGTTTCCACCTAAAAATCTCTTATGTATTGCCTTTGATGTTATGCATTTCTCAATGGTGTTGTCAATTTTTCTTGTGATGAAATGGTGATTTTGATTTTAGTGTGATGTTAATGTTATGAATATTAACATTAACTAATTTAGGTGAAATACTAATTCACCCCCCTCTTTGTATTTCCAATAATTGGTATCAAAGCAGGTGCCTTCAAATGTAGCCTAACAACTGGAAAAAATATCTCAAGAGATCATAAATAGGAAGGTCAAAGAAGGAAGCTACCAAATATTTGAAGGAATCAAAGGAAGTCTTCAGTATTGTAGTAGTCTAAAAATATGTTAAATCTAATGAAGAGAATCAAGTTGGTCCAGCTCATGAGTTGAAATCTTAACCGCTTGAAGGAGAATATGTAGCATTTAGATTTTATTAGCAGAAATTACAGTTAAGGATAAGATGGTTGTTCATCCTGAAGAAGATGGTAAATCCCTCAAAAAAAACAGAAAAATAAAAAATCAAAAAAAAAAAAAAAAATCAATTGTAATGGGATGGGGATTAGGTAGAGGCCATTATAGTAGTGCTTGTATTGAAATTGAAGAACTAAAGAAGGAGAAGACAAAGTACTACGATAACTGGAGATGGTCTGTAGTTCCAATCACCCATCTTCAAGATCAAATTAACAAACAACAAATGCCAAAAAAGGAGCGTGAAGTTTATAAATCTAGGAAGGAATTGGATCACCTCAAAAACATGTTGGAAGAAGCAAACAAGAGAGAGAGAACCCTGACAAGCCAACCCAAGGAAGAAAAAAAATCCAAATAAATGGAACAAGAAGGATAAATAACTTGGAAAGCAAATCATCTCCTTAAAGAGGAAACTTGAAAAACCCAAAAGGACTAAGGAAGCCTTAAGAAATAAAATGAAGCAGAAGGAAGAGGATTGCATAAATCATGAATGGGAAATTATCATATTGAGAGAAAAAGTGGACAAGCTAAATCAAAAAATGAGGAGCTCACAGGTCTTGGATGACATTATCAATTGTCAAAGATCACCACTTATCAAGACAAGTATTGGATATGTTGGTGAGTCCTCATGTTGCAAGAATGAATATGTCAAAGAAGAAGAGATGTCACATGTTGAAGATGAAAAGAAGCATCATGAAGAGAAGCCTCACTCCAAAGATGAAGAGAAGCCACTTGTCAAAAATGAAGAGAAGCCCAAAGTCAAGGTTTTGCACATGTCAACCAACACTGGAACCTGGAAGACAAATCCCTCAAGAAATCAAAATAATGTTAGAAAATTATATATTATAGAGCAATGGTACACATAAAATATTGCAGAAACACAAACACAGAAAACGAATAAAACAAGAGAGAGAGATATACGTGGTTCACCCAATTTGGGCTATGTCCACGGAGAAACAACCATTCCTTCCTTTATATTCTCCAACAAAATGAAGGGATACAACCTATAGTATATCCGTTGTAATTTCCTCTTCTCTTTCACACAATATCCTCTCTCTTTCTTGCTCAGAATACACATATAAATAGTCGCAATACAATTCCCTCATATATAGCGAGGGGTTACCTTCTAGGGAAAAAAACCCTAAATTAAACATAACTTCTACCATCAAATCATATGCCTAATGAATGGCCCATATTGACTATGAAATTACAATATTTTACAAGGAAATTTTACATCTATTATTAGCTTCAGGGGCACTTCCCCCGAACCCTTGCTAGTGGGGAATCATAAAATCATTGTCGCCCCCCTCGATGTTGGAAAACTTTAACTAGATTTGGTCTTCATAATTGTACTTGAAGTTAAAATGTAATATATTTATCAAAAGAAAAGCAAAAAAGAATTTTTATTATTATTGAAATTGACTTATTAAAGCATGGTTTTCATGCTTGGGTCAAATGTACAGGTCAAGCCTCGATTATAAGCTTTAGGTTATTGTCTAAGTCAATTTTTGAGGACTCCTCCATCCATATAAGTCTCCTTGTTGTTGAAATAACCCCCATGAAGTTAGCCTCCCTCAAAAGATCACATGTTGACCTAATTCAATGACAAATCTCTTCATATATTCATGTCGACTCATTAAAGATGGACAAACAACTATGTGTGTGTGTGTGTGTGTGTGTGTGTGTGTGTGTAGGGACTTCGCTCAAGAGAATAATTCATAGCTCGGATTTCAAAGAGTCTTTTTCAGTGATCACATAATTTGGATAAGAGTTTCAGAGACAAGCTTCAGTGTCATTACAGGGAGGGAACTCGGAGAAGTAACCTCAGTTCGATACTATGTGTGCATAGTTCAAATAACTTCATAAATGGGTTTTGTTGTTATAGAAGAATGAGAGACTTGGTGTCATTACAGAGAGAAACTCACAGTACAGTGACCTCATCACTTTAATTCAGTGCTATTATAGTGGTGTTTTCACAGTGTATCGATGCTATTTTAATGTTGCTATCACAATGGATGAAGGAACTTGAATTGGGTGCAGAATTAATCTCTCAAATCATCAAAGTGTGAAGAATAATGACTACTACGGGAGCTATAGCAATGAAGAATGACAAGGTGGACTTAATGGATGGAGGTAGTCTCAAGTCTAATTTGTAAGGGTCTTGATTGTCTCATCTTGAATTGAAGGAAGGATTGTGACTGGGATTTCCCCTAGAGTGGGGTTTTTCCCTGGAACTGTGCCTACATCTTGTCTACTCTTTTATTTGTTGCTTGGAATTAGTCCTTATGATAAGAAAAGATAAATCAAAAGAAATAATAATAATAATGAAAACATCACAAGATAATGTCATTAATAAGAGAAATCATTTAACTGCCACCTCTATGGATTTCCAACATGGTATCAGAGTTATGGTCAAGCTCAAAGGAAGTTTGAAGAAAACTTATACATCTTTGAAGCATTCTCAGTATGAAGTTCTATTTGCATGATAGTTAAATCAAGATCCCTCAAGGTGACAACACAGTGACATTTCAGTGATGCCACAAAGAGAGATTTTTGGTACCTACACAGTGAGATAGTTCGAATCCTACCAAAGATTAGGTTCTTAGTATTTCGGTGAAGATACAATCTCAGTATTTCAGTGATGGCACAGTTTAATGAATATACCACTTCACTATATATTATAAATATGATTTCAGTGACCAAATAAGCTCACATAATAACACATAAGATAAATTCGATATCTCTTAAATGAAGCTCGGATGGAGTTCAGATATCATAGTAAGGTAATACAAATTAGGATTTGGTGTCTTCACAGCAAGTAGGTTTAGGTGCCACCACAGAAAAATGAAGTCTCAATATGATGAGGTCTCAGTACTATCACAGTGATAGGATCTCAGTCTCAATGGCATTGCAGTAATGAAGTAGTCGATGTAAATTCAGTAACAAGAATTCAGTGACATGGATCTTGGTATGCAAACACTGAGAAAGGAGGATTTGATCCGAAGTCTATCCTATGAAAGAATAAAATTCAAATCTTGTGCGAGCTCAAGTACAAGGTACCATATCTAGGAATTCAAGTAAGTTTTGTCAAGATGCACATGCTAGTCCAATAAGTCATCAAATCAAAGGTATGAAATCACAAGGTACATAAGCTTTTAGATTTTTCAATTTATCCTTGTCTAGGACAAAGATTATACTCTCTAAAATAACATACTATAACCTTAATCCTTATCCTATAGGGTTTACAAGTAACCTAGGATGTCAAATAAAAGGTCCTACTATTGATTGAAATAATGAATAGCTTGATCTCTGGATTCCATTGTCCATGATTATGTAGAAGATCTAACTTGAGAAATTAAATTATGTCCTTGGTATCACATGTGCTTGTAATTATGTACTATATGTATAAAATATGATGGTTTAAATACAAAGAGAACACTTCAAGGAATCCTTACCAGGTTTTCCAAGGAACATCTCCAGGTATGTCTCAAATTATACTCCTTACAAGATTCTCTTAAAAGTATGATCATCTTATTTTCGAAATTTTCATTACATTACTAACATCATTATGTCTAGCTATCTTGAATCATAATGATTATTGTTCCGGGTGATTCATCACTTGATAAATCTACCCTCCTCATATTCTTAATTGATTTTATAGAACCCTAGATTGGTTCTCTAGAAAACCCTAACCTAAGGGTATGCTAATGTTATTGTCTGAAACCCTAAAACTTCTTAGGTTTATTGTCAAATGTCATTTGAAGTTTTGTTAATGATGCCATGTTTGAGGTTTTTATATGATCATGAAAACCCTAACTTGTTAGGGTTGAAATGGTGTTGACTGAAATCCCAAACCTTTGAAGTTTTGGTAATTTAGGGTTTTTTTTGCTAGGTTATGAAACCCTAGATCCTTAGGGTTTGGTTGGGTCTATAAGAAAAACCCTTGTTATGTATTTAGAATCCTAGGGATGAAACCCCAACCTGATCTAGGTTGGTATATAATATTGCTGACATATGTTGTTCTTATGATATGCTGATGAATTCCTAGATATATGTGTTGACCGAACTGGTAATGGTCATAAGTCCTAGGGTTTGAAAACAATCCCTAGTCAAAGGTTGATGTTCATGGATGATGTTGTTTTGGAAATCTAGGGTTTTACAGTTAAACCCTAGTAGTAGTTAAATTCTCTAGTATGTGTGATATAACAATCTAGAATCTATGAATCTATATAGTCATTTCTAAGATGGAAATCTAGGGTTTACATCAAACCTTAGTAGATTCTATTCATGATGTTGATTAAGTTATGATTGGTTTTAATTGTTGAATCTCATGTATGAAATCTAGGATATGTATGAAATCCTAGTGAGGAGTCTAACATATTAATTCTAATAATTGTTAAAGACATTACATGTTTGAATTATTTCTAGGGTTTTCTATATGAAATAACTTGTCATCTTGTTGAAAGAATATTGAAACCCTAGATGAGTTTAATATTTTGAGTTGTGGATGTGATTTAGGTTTTGTAACAAAACTTGGGCAATAAGTTGAAGTATTGAAGTATATGCTCTCGTTGATTATGTTTGAAAAGTCTAATGCTTCCATTATTATAATATTTTGATAAGGCGAACTTCATGCTTCAATAATTTTGGTTGTACTTTCTATCTAAGTTGTGTAGGTACATCATCTTCAAGATGGCGAATATGATCGTAAGTAAAGATGATGTGATAAGAATTATATATGAATGAATCTGATAAGAATGATGGAAACCATGAAATATTCTCTGATATCGAAGAAGTAGAACTCCCTAAGTTAAAAAGGAGTCTAGATGAAATCTCCCTAGGTTAAGAGGGAGCTTGAATGAAAGGAATCTCCCTAGGATAAGAGGATGGTTGAGAATATTCTTTGTACAAGAATAATTAGATCCTCTATGTTTAAGGAGTGAAAAATATAATTCTCTACTTCATGTGTCATGCACTAGACCAGGACTAACAGCCTTAAGTTTTAGTGAAGGCTATGAGTGAGAGAATGAAATTGGAGAATGCATTTTGAGGTGTTTCTGAAAGAAAGAAAGCAAGATCTGATTGAAGAATATTTTGTTGCATATGAAGTAGGAAAGGAAAGTGTATGCTTAAGGAATGTTCTGTCAAATATTCGAGTGATAGTCCTACTATAAAAGGTTGAGAAGCAACATCAAGTTGTCTGGAAGACCCCAGAGGTTTGTATTTGATTATGTACATGTGATAGTATATTATTGATTGGGGTTGTGTTTGTACAGGTAAATTTCTCGAAGTTTTTGATAGCATGTTGGTTAATGATCAGTTTGATCGGGGGAGATTTATTGTCTTCGATTTTCTAGATCAAGGAGTGTTGAGGCTTTGAGAGTGAATCATTTCCTGGGAGAACATTTGGTCGGCACTTTGTGTTGATGTCTAGGTCCTAAAGTTGGTAGTGTGGTATTGGTCATTAAGCTCTGACACGCACCTAGATCTCTGGGTTGATGGTTAGCAAGTAATCATGATGGTACCCAAAGAGGTTGAAAGCTTGAGTCCATCTTAATCCCACCCAGATAGGTTTCCCTGGTCATGAATCTAGTCTATGGCATTCTGGTGCCTAAATTGTTGAGAGACCAATGGATAGATTTCCCTGGCCAGGAATCTAGTCCATGGCATTGCAGTGCCTAAAATTTTTCATAGATGATGCGGTTTAATATCTTCCATGTACATATTTGAATATATGTAAATATGAGTACCCCCCTAGTTAATAAGGATTGTTGGAAAATGTAACTAGGCTCACTCTTCATAATTGTACTTGAATTCAAAATGTAATATATTTGTTAAAAGAAAAGAAAAAAGGAATTTTTATTATTATTGAAATTGACTTATTAAAGCATGGGTTTCATGCTTGGGTAAAATGTATAGGTCAAGCCTCCACTGTAGGCTTTAGTTTATTGTCAAATTCAATTTGTGAATACTCCTCCATCCATTGAAGTCTTCTTGTCGTTGAAAGAACCCTCATGAAGTCGGCCTCCCTCAAAAGATCACATATATGCCTAATTCAATGACATGTCTCTTCATATATTCATGTTGGCTCATTAAAGATGTACAAACAACTATATATGTGTGTGTGTAGGGTCTTCTCTCAAGAGCATAATTCATAGCTCGAATATCAAAGAGTTTTTTTCGATGATCACCGTATTCGGATAAGAGTTTCAAAGACAATATTTGGTGTCATTGCATGGAGGGAACTCAGAGAAGTAACCTCAGTTTGATACTATCTGTGCACAATTTGGATAAAATCATAAATGGGTTTCAATGTTATAGCAGAAATAGAGACTTGGTGTCATTACATAGAGAAACTCAGAGTACAGTGACCTCATGACTTCAGTTCAGTGCTATGATAGTGGTGTTTTTATAGTGTCTTGATGATATTATAATGTTGTTATCACAGTGGATGAAGGAGCTCGGATTGGGTGCAGAAGTAATATCTTCTAAGGATCAAAGTGTGAAGAAGAATGAATGCTACAGGAGCTATAGAATTGAAGAATGACAAGGTGGACTTAATGGATGGAGGTAATCTCGAGTCTAAGTTGTAAGGGTCTTGGTCCTATCATCTTGAATCTACTAAAGGAAGAATTTTGACTGGTTTTTTCCCTGGCAACGTGTCTACATCCTGTGTACTCTTTTATTTGTTGCTTGGAATTAGTATTGATGATAAGAAAAGATAAATCAAAATAACTAATAATAATAATAATAATAATAATAATAATAACATCACAAGATAATATGATTAATAAGAGAAATCATTTAACTGCCACTTCTATTTATTTCCAACACTGGAGCCTCCTGACAGCGGTTAAATGGGTGGTTAAATGGGTGGTGTTGCCACCCCATTAAGAACTAGGGTCCAATGCGGTGATACCTTTGAATAATGAAGATAATCAAGCTCCACACCCAACAATCTCCCCCTTGGAGATTGATTATAGCAACTCCATATTTGTTTCATTTGTTGGACAACAACTCCACTTTGGACCTGGTTGTTTCTCATCTTCACCATAATACTTGAAGACCAATTGAAACTGAGTGGAATCTAAGTTTCTCCCTGGTTACAACTTTTGTTAACATATCTGCAGGATTTTGGCTAGTGTGTATCTTTTCCAGGTTCAACTGTCCATCATCTAGCATTGGCTATATTAAATGGTACTTGAGTTGTATATGTTTAGTCGTGGAAAGAATTTTTGAGTTCTTTGCAAGATGAATGGCGCTCTGGTTATCACTATATAACATGTCCATCTCTTGTTTCTTACCCAATTCATCCATAAACCGTTGTAACCAAATCATTTATTTACTAGCCTCTGTAGCAGCAACATACCCTAGTTCCATTGTTGAAAGTGCAAAAACACTGCATTTTTGAAACCCAACTCAATTGTTCCACCTACAGTAAACACATACCCTGTGGTGTTCCTCTTGTTATCTCTATCACCTTCCAGATATGCATCAACATATCCTTGTAGAGCAATGTTAAAGCCACCAAATCATAATGCTTAATTTGTGGTACCTCTCAAATACCTGAAAATCCACTTCACTGCCATCCAATGTTCTTTTCCTAGATTGTTCATGTACCTACTTACAACTCCCACTGCATGTACAATATTAGGCCTTGTGAATACCATTGCATACATTAAACTTCCAACTACTGATGCATATGGAAATTTAGACATATAATCCATTTCTTCCTGAGTCTTGGGACACATCTCCTTACTTAGTTTGAAATGGATAGCCTAAGGTGTACTAACTAGTTTTGCATTCTACATATTAAATCTTTCCAACACCTTTTCTACGTACTCACTCTGAGACAATGCTAATTTGTGACTTCTCTTGTCTCTAGTTATTCTCATACCAAAGATTTATTTTGCAGCACCCAAATCCTTCATTGCAAATGAATTTGCCGATTTTTCTTTGAGCACATTTATTTCCTACATGTTATACCTTGCAACAAGCATGCCATCTACATACAATAACAATATAATATAGTTGCCATAATTTTTCCATTTGATATAAACAGAATGATTAGAGTGACATCTAGTATAACCTTCTTCAGACATAAACCTGTCAAGTTTTAGATACCACTGCCTTGGAGCCTATTTTATGCCATACAAGCTCTTATTCAACCTGTACACTAGTTTCTCCTTCCCTTTGGCATCATACCCTTGTGGATTCTACATTTATTTCTCGTCCTCCAAATCCCCATGGAGAAATGTTGTCTTTACATCTAACTACTCAAGATGCAAATCTTTTGTTGCTACTAGACTTAAAATAGTTATAATTGAATTCATTTTAACAATAGGAGAAAATATTTCATCAAAGTCTATAACTTTCTTCTGTGCAAAACCCTTCACCACAAGTCTAGCTTTATACCTTTTTCTACCTCCATCTTCTTCCTTCAACCTATAAACCCATTTATTCTACAATGTTTTTTTACCTGCAGGAAACCTAACTAAGTCCCAAATCTAGTTATGTACCAATGAGCCCATCACTACTTTCATGGCTATCTCCCACTTCTTATTGGTTTCTACTTGCATTACTTCTTCATAACATTTTGGTTCGCCAGAATCAGTCAACAATACATAATATAATGGAGGAGAGTATCATTTAGGGGGTCTACTTATCTTGGAAGAGCTTCTAACACCACTTTCAGGTGTTTTAGGTGCCTTTTGTTGTTGTGGTTGTTGTTGTGGTTGTTGTGGTTGTTGTGGTTGTTTTTGTTGTTGCGGTTGTTGATCATTATGATTTTCAGACACCTTTACTTTTTATATGATCTCATCAAGCATTGTGTATTATCTATTTTCTTTTTCCTAATTATTTTCCTGCATTTGATCCTTATACAAGACCCTTTCATTGAATGTGACATCTCTACTCCTAATGATTTTGTGATTTTCGTAATCATATAAGCCATAATAAAAATCATCAACACCATATCCAATAAAGGTACATTTCTTTGATTCTACCTCAAGCTTTGTTCTAATTTATTTATTAGTGTGGAAAAAATCTTCACAACCAAGTCTTTAAAAATGAGTAATTTACCTTTTTACATGTCCATGCCTCCTATGGAATACCACAATCCAAGGAAATTGAAGGCCCTATATTTATTAAATAAACAGCAGTATCTATAGCATCTACCCAAAATTGTAAAGGCAATCCTACATGCAATATCATGCACCTTGCATGCTCCATGATTGTCCTGTTCATCCTTTCAGACACACCATTTTTCTGTGGTGTTCCTAGAACTATCTTCTCTCTGTGAATTCTGTGCTCTAAACAATACTTATCAAACTCTTTCCTACAATATTCTCCTACATTGTCTGATCTGAGACACTTCAACTTTTTTCTTGTCTCGTTCTCAACCAAAGCTTTCCATTTCTTGAAAGTATCAAATACATCTATGTTGGACACCTAATCCTCAATGGGTTAGTGTGGAAGTCGAATGGACAAAAGCAGTCCAAGAGACCTTGGGATGTGAATCCCAACGGTCACCATATTGTACTATAAATGTATATCAATTGTTAATAAAAATTGAATTGCATGCTTTATCTTTTATATCTCTCTCGCTCCCCATGTGTGTTTAACATGGTATCAGAGCCATGATGTGAGGCCTGTTTTCTTTCTCAGGGTTTATCCTTTAGTTAAAAAAAAAATGAGATGTTGTTATTCCCTGAGCAACTGGTCTGAACTCCCTTAAATAGTGTTGGCCTAGTCTTCATTACTTGTAACTCCTCTGTCCTATGTCGTTCTGACATGACCTCTGTCCTCAAACGCCTCTGTCATTCTGCCACACCTGCGCTGCCCTGAAATTCACTCAGAATCCAAAACAGTTCCAGCCCCTCTCTATCCATTAACGCATCTGTCATCTGTTTTCTTCTTGATGAATTTTGGCACGCATTTTGGCGTACGCTGCCTGTCTCGTTGTTTTATATTTTCAAAAAAAAAAAAACGCTGTCTCTGTTGCTCACGAACTTTGTGAATTTAAAACACATTCTTCCCTTCAATGTTACCATACATCCACAATCGACCAGTGATCTGATCAATCTGATTGGGCAAACGCGTGTTGTCTGCGTGGAGGCACCAGTTTGGGTTTTGTTTTAAAAACGTCGTTTCATATGTTTCCGCTCCCACTCCCAGTTTGAAACGCTGTTTCATATGAGAGGTATCTGAGCGCGTCGAGTCCTGAGTAATAGGGCACAAATACGACGTCGGCAAGCACCGGATCGAGCGTCAGACAGCGGTATTGTTTCATCCTCTAGTGAAATATGATCTCCAGCATGTAAGAATCCGTGTAGAACCAACCATCACCGAGGGAGCTGTTATAGGGCTGCCCGTAGCCGCCATTTTCCATTTACGGGCATATGTTCAGCCATCGCACAAGCCCATACTCGCACCGCTTCAAAATCTCTGCATTGAATTCCACGGGAAGCTCGTACATGAAAATCCTTCGACCCCTGCAACTATAATCCAAAGACGGCATCGATAAGTCAGAGGCGTGGAGGGGGCTCCATTGCCATAGTAGCGTGAATAACAGCAATAAAAATAAAATAAATAAAAAATAAAAAAAATAATAAAAAATAAAAAATCGTGTGCTTCATTTTTTTCATTGGGCTAGTTCTGCATGATCAGGGAATGAAGATAAATGGAATGAGTGCACAGAATTTATATAAAAGGGCGGGCCGCAGCTGGCGGGCTACTGGTAGTGAAAAACAATACTAGAATTCGCTCATTGTGCTATTCAACCATATGTTTTTACTGTAAGCATCTTTCTGTGACCGATGATAACTGCTTTCTTGTCAAAAAAAAAAAAAATTGTTCATTCTTTCAGCGTGTCCGACCAGAGAAATATTCTGTAGCCAGCAAAATTTCTGCAGTCTGACGACTTATATTTTTCTTTGTCATCACTACTTCAATGGAAGTTGAAAAGTCAAAATTTTTAGAGCAGTAGAGTTTTCTATACGTCAATAGCCATTTTTTCGCCCTATTATTTTGTGCTTACAGACTCTCCTTGCGTCTAAAAAAAAAAAAAAAAAAAAAAAAAA
>APFE031103765.1:97278-131847 GCA_000404065.3 Pinus taeda | reverse complement strand
TTCCCTCTTTAAAACAATAGGATCACTTCCTCTAGCAGAAGACTTCAGCTTCTTGCCAGTTTTGGAAGAGTTCCAGGAACTGCACTAAGCTTTCCAGTGTTGGTGGCCATCCTTAAACCACCGCCCTTTATACCAACATTTCATAGAGCACATTCAGCCTAGTGCTGCCATGCATATTTGCACATTTTGTATTACGGCTCTCTTCTTGGACTCATACATAACCCTTCGGATTAAGGGGGGGAATGTTGGACACCTAATCCTCAATGGGTTAGTGTGGAAGTCGAATGGACAAAAGTAGTCCAAGAGACCTTGGGATGTGAATCTCAACGGTCACCATATTGTACTATAAATGTATATCAATTGTTAATAAAAATTGAATTGCATGATTTATCTTTTATGTCTCTCTCGCTCCCCATGTGTGTTTAACAATCTAATCTATTTCTAATACAATAAATCTAGGTTTTCATGGTTGCATCATCAATAAAAGTAACATAATACTGGGAGGCACTAAGAGATGATACCTGAGCAGGTCCCCATACATTTGTATGCACGGGTTCTAATTTTTCTCTCTTTTTTTCTTTACCAACTCTGAGAAATATGACTCTCTTCTATTTTCCATAAACATAATTCTCACATAAATCCAAATCAACATGCTTCAAACCTTGCAACAAATTTCATGAGTGAAGAATCTATATCCCCTTCTCACTCATGTGCCCGAGCCTATGATTCCACAATGTTGTATCTACTCCTTTGGAGGTTAAATAATTAACAAAATTAGAAATATCATTGCATAAATACAATGTACCGCCCTTTTCTCATTTTTTTATTACCAGGGATCCTTTAGTGACCTTCCAGGTTTTATTTGTAAAAGTAGGTACACAGCCTTCACCTCCCAACTACCTTGTTGAAATTAGATTTTTCTTCAGATCAGGAACATGTCTTACCTCCTTTAATATCCATTGGTTTCCATTCTGTTGTTTTATAAAAACTTTACCCATTCCAACAATTTTGCAGGGCTTATCATCAGCCACACGAACTTGTCCAAAATCTTCTTGAACATAATCATGAAAAAGTTTCCTATTAGGTGTGGCATGGAATGAGGCCCTTGAATCTACCACCCAGGCATCAAAAATATTTTCTAATGAAAGAATCAAAGAATCTTGCTTCATGATTGTTTTCTTGTTGTTTGTCTCCTTCCTTTCCCTTTCGAGACTTACAATCTTTCTTCATGTGTCCTTTCTTCCTACATTTCCAGCACTGGACTTGGATCTTTCTTTCCTTGACTTACTACAATATCATGATCTATTTCCTCTTTCCATTTTTCTTCCCCTAGTCTCTGTAATCAAAGCATTACTTGATGTCTCATAGGAGCGTTTCTATTTCATTTCCTCACTAAGGATAGCACCAATTACATCATCAAATTTTAAAGTACTAGATCTAGAGACAGAGTTACTAATGGCCATAACTAATCCATTCCAACTTTATGGCAATGAGCATGTAAATAACAGAGCCCTAACTTCATCATCAAAATTTACCCCTATAGAACTTAACTGACTAGTAACTGTATTAAACTCATTTAAATTATCAACAATAGATCCACCTTCTAACATCTTCATATTAAATAAATGTTTCATAAGAAATACCTTGTTTGAGGTTGATAGTTTTTCATATAGTTTTGCCAATGCCTACATTAAACCCTCTGTTGTCATTTCCTTTGAAATATTAAAGGATATCAATGCCACTAGGCACATCTGTATTGTTCCAAGTTCCTTTCTGTCGAGAATCTTCCATTTTTTGTTTGTCATACTTGTCAGCTTCTTATTTTTTCCGCTCAATGGTAGGTACAAATCTTTCTGATACAAATAATCTTCCATCTTCATCTTCCATATATGGTAGTTTTGCCATTAAATTTTTCAACCCTAAATCTACCATCTTCTTTCATTACTCCCACTCGAACCAGGAACCCTTCTCTCCTACGAGTTTATCATCCAAATAGACCTTCGGCTCTGATACCAGTTGTTAGAAAATTATATATTACTGAGAAATACTACACATAAAATATTGCAGAAACATAAACACAGAAAACGCATAAACAAGTGAGACATATATATACATTGTTTACCCAATTTGGACTACATCCACCGATAAATAGTTAGTCCTTCCTTTATATTATCCAGCAAAATGAAAAGATGCAACCTACAGGAGATCCATTGTAATCTCATCTTCTCTCTCAGACAGTCTCCTCTCTCTTTCTCTCTTAGAATACACATATACATAGTCGCAATACAATTCCCTCATATATAGCAAGGGGTTGCCTTCTAGGGAAAAAAAAAAAAAAAACCTAAATTAAACATAACGTCTACCGTCAAATCATCCGCCTAATGAACAACCCAGATTGACTATGAAATTACAATATTTTACAAGGCAATTTTACATCTATTTTTAGCTTCAGTGGCGCTGCCCCTGAACTCCCACCAGGGGGGTCTCATAAAATTGTCATCGTGACCCCATGGACCCCCATGATGGTGATTAAACGGGCGGTTTTATCACCCTATTATGAACCAAGTTCCAACATGAAAATACCTTTGAATAAAGAATATAATCAAGCTCCACACCCAACAAATAATGCATTCAAGACACCAAATTATAATAGAGCATTCAAAAGTGGAGAGCAATAGAGATATTCTCAAGGGTAAGACACCTTCAACGTATCTTCACCCTATACACATAAGTATACATGCACATTTTATGGTTATTGTTATGCATGTTCTATCTATGGACACAGAGTTGTAAACTACAGGGGATATAGTAGGAGTATTGATAGAAGGTTTTATCAAAGCCATAGAGGAACTTTTTCTGGAAAACAGAGAGAGTCCCATATGCCTATGACATTTGGAGTTACAACACCTTTTCTCCATTATTCAGACTAGATGTAGAGTGATACATACGTCATAAATTTGGCCATTTTGCACAAGATTGTAGAAGTAGCTTGACATGGACTTTGCAAAACCAAGAAGGAAGGACTTTCACCATGCAAGAAGACAAGATGACGAGGGTTTGGTAGAGAAAACAAGTTTCACACTGAATTCTCACACAATTGGAAGATTAAAGTATGGAGACATGGGGAGCTACATTACAATATCATATGATGCCATTGGAGAGCATACTATCAGGGGGAGAAAATGTATTGAAAGAGATGATACAGTAGGAAAACACATTATTGGGAGGATCTTGTAGAGATGATGCAGAAAGTAAGCATATGGTCAGGGGGAGCCATTTCACATGGATATATCATCAAGGATGCATCAGACACCCTTTTTAATTGATGTCAAAGGGGGGGAGAATCTTGGAATAATCTAGGAAGAGAGAGAGAGAGAGAGAGAGAGAGAGAGAGAGAGAGATGCATGATGCAACATGCCTTGTCATGCTAGGTGTGTTGGCATCAATGACAAAGGGGGAGATTGTTGAGTATGGTGTCATTGATGTCAAAGCAAGTATAGTTGGAGTTCATTGATGTCTTAATGCCCACATAATGATACAGGTGATGACGGTGATGTAGTTAATGATGATGCAACTTGATGATGTCCACAAGATGATGTAGTGATGAAACCCTAGCTCTAGGGTTTGGTTTCCTTGGAGGATGGACATACCATGTTTTTGTTAGGGTTTTTGGAGCAGCAGATCAGTGAGTTTGCCTTCATGATCCTTTCCATTGGATTCTTCTCGACATGCTAATTTCATTGATGTGTTGACCTCATCGTCAGTCCTCACAATTTGTGAGATATGCCTAGTCAAATTTAGTGACGCCAACCAATGGTCCAAAACCCCCAAAGGTTGTTGATGTGGCATCATATTAGTTTGAATGGTGTGGAAATGTTGGTTTATCTATGCCACATTGGTCTAATGAAGAGGTAAAAATATTATTAGATAATTTCTATTATGTGTCATTATTAAATTACATGTGGGTCAAGACTTTTGAAATTGATGTCCAAGATGTAAGGGACATTTTGGATCCAAGTAAAAAATTTAAATTTGAAGTCAAAATTGGAGGGAACCTATTTGGTTCCAAAATTTGAATTTTGAAATTTAGAAATCCCTCCTTAACTCAAGGTGGTTGTCCTCTTATGTGAACTCTCTCAAAACTATAAAAGGAACTTGTTAGTCACTCTTACATATGCATTCTTATGAACAAATTAAAGTGTGAATTTTGTTATGTCTGTGACCTTAAGAAATTTTGACATGAAGACCATTTGAGGAGGATTTCTTGTTGTTGGGCTGGTATTTTTGGAAAAGGGTTTCGTTATTCTTGTTCTTTTGCAAGTAAATCAAGAAGATGGAAAGTGATAAACTTGATCCAAAACATCATATCTCTATGTTTTGGTTGGAAAGTAACCAAATTGCATTTGTGGACCTGAACATACATTCGATAAGGGTTGTATTCCATAGTAGAAGGGTTTCATCCTTCTCAAAAGGGATTATTCTAAGCATAAGGATCATTGTTGTGCATGAATACCCTTGAGAAAAAGGAAGATCATTGTTTGTGGACCTTTTGTGAGGGCTTTTGGAATATATTTCTTTGGTTTGGCATTCATTGGAAGACTTTGGAAAAGGTGAAAAATCAAGATCTAAAATGGTGACTTTTGCAGTCTAGTACTTGTTGGCCTTAGCAAATTGTTCTGGGTACACAGGCTATTAATTTGTTGCCTTATGGAGATCATTGCATTCAATTGGAGCTACTATACTCACCTTCTGTGATAGACTTAGGCCAAGGTCCAACAAAGATCCTTGATTGTAGTGGTTGGGTAGAATGTGTTATACTAATGGTCTACCAAGCAAAAACCTAGTGACTTGTATTCTTCTAATAAAGGATAACTCCATTGTCTAATATCTACATTATCAAGTCTGAAGAAGGGTTTGATGGGCTCAAGACAGTGGCCTTCTAATTATTGATACTTCTGTGCAGAAATTCTAAGGGAGGCTAATGGAAGGTCAGTATAGTTTTCCTGTGGTCAAGACCTACTCGATGTTTCATGTGATAGAATGTGAATTTCTCAAAGAGTTCTTGTGATTAGACCACAACCCTTAAAGTTTGAATGAGGAACTTTGTTGGGCTATTGATTACCTATTCAGATGAATCTGTTGTGTTAATATTGGCATCTTATGGCATTGATCTACTATCTATGCTCTAAAATTTTAACCCTACTCTAAAGTAATAAAACATCAATCTATTAAACTATTGTCACTAATGATCTGTGTGATTCCGAGACAATTATCTAAATTGAGTCCAAATTAATGAATTGAGATTGTTTTATTTGTTGAAGCACTCCTTCAAGACGTGGAGCTAAAGACCAAATTGCTTTGGTCTGAAAATCTTTGAGCATCTGAAGTGTGGATCTTTTGAAGCAAGAATAGTGATCATAAAATTGGTGATCCTATTGCCCAACTCTCTATGGTCCTCCTTATATGTCCCATCACATATTTGAATGAATTTTGGTGGAGGCATAAGTGTTTCCCAATCTTATTTTTCTTTCTGAGTACTCATGTACAGATCCATCTCCAGTTAGGGTTCAAGTTGGCTTGAAAAAATCTGCCACCCTCCTTAGAACCCAATGTTCTAAAATTTCAAAAGTGTTTTCCTAAATGGTTTGCATGTAAAGGTTGTCAAGGGGTCTAACCTTCTATTTACATCAGTGGAACTATTAAGGAACTCGATCTAGGGAAGAATTTGGGACCTTATATTAATATTGCATCATGTGGTCAGCATTGTGGTGTACTAAAATAAGTACTGAGATGCTTTCATCCCTTGAAGTCTAAGGAAACCTATGTTTTTCTTTGTGGCTTGATCTACACTCTAAGGAGGAGAGGCATGTGGCTTAAATGTTAAAATTTGACCATGATTTATATGATAACGTCCGAGAGTAATCTTGGAATATGTATGATTGTAACTTTATGTGACAATAACATATGATGTGACCTAACTATGATCCATATAACAGTAATAGTTCCTTGACATAGCAGAGATGGAAATAACTTGTAGACATCCATATACGAATATGATCCTTGTTGTACTAACCTTAATGACAACAATGACATTATCTTGATGAAAAAGTAACCTTGTTAACAGTGACCTAAATGAATGAGAGTTACAATGAGATTAGAATAGCAGTGACACTCTTATGTATGTCATCTTATATATGGCAGTGATCCTCTCAGTGAATGTGATCTTCTCATATGAACAGTAATCATATTTGATTATGTATATGTTTGTTAGAGAAATGTGACATAGCAACAGTGAACTTGCACCTATGATACATATAATAGTGATATTTCCTGTGATAGTAACCTTATATCTATGACAATGACTAGTTCATGAAACATGATGACAGTCATACTTGCTCATGATACATGATACATAATGACAGTGACTTGTTATGATAGGAAGTGATCCTTTTTCCTTGAAGACTTGATGTGACCTAGATGCATCGAGATAGTATCAATGAATGGAAACCAATATGACAATGACCTTGAGAAATATTCACGTAGCAGTGTTATGTATTGGATGGTGTTGATGTGTTTCCAGGACTTCATTGATGAGCTAGGTTCTGCAGTAGAAAATATGTGGGTTTGATGTAGTAAAGGTTGAAGTTTGCAGACTGATTGACATAGTGATGTTATGTGACTTGACAGCTATGTTGTTTTTGACTTGGAAACTATGATGACAATGATGATTGTAACAGTGGTGATGGAAAGTACTTATGACAGTGTCTATTGGAAAATGATGTTTGAACAGTGAGAGTGTTGAGGATTTTTTCAGTTCAACATGAAGAGTAGTTATATATTGCAACAGGAGCAAGGATAGTGTTATGTAGTAGGCAGGTTGGAACGGTTGTGACAATGGTAGTAGTTGACAGCAGTGGGCAATAGTGGTAACAATGATGTGTTGTAGTAAACAACAAACCCCCATTATTTTTTATTCATAATAATAATGGGGACCTTTTGTTTTGATTTTAGTGCATACTTTTTCTAAATAAACATTTAGGGCCTTAATTACCCATTTTAATATTAAAACATGCATTTAAGAGAACCACCATAGCCGAGATTTTATTATGATTTCATAACCTTTCTTTTCCTCTAGTTTCTCTTTGAATTTCAAAGTTTTATACTTGCACTTTTTATTTCTTTGTATATAGCCTAGTTCTGAAACCTCGACCTTTTTCTTTGCAAAATTCTTACCTCCACCTGGTCATCCCTCAGCGAGATGATGTGGAAATGGCTCACACCAAAAATTAATTTTCATTGGTTTCATTGTAATGTAAGTCATCCCACTACTTTAAGCCTAGATATTTCCTTTAGCAGTTATTTTTTATTTCGTTGAATTATCCCTTTGTGGGATGAAGTGTCTTGGGGGTGCAGCATTGGTGCATAATATAAAATGTTAATTGGTTACATATATGGCACCTCTTACCATCTCATCCCGATATTTTAAATTCCAGAAATTGCATTATACTCTCCTTTAGAAAACGTTGGGACGAACTTGGTGAGATAACTCACCGGTTGTGGGTCCCATTACCTTCTTTGTGATTGGCTCTTTTCAAATCCCACATAAGCCTACTCATTTAGGGATTTTTGAGGTCAAAATGGGCCTCATAAGGAAATTATAAAATAATAGTGGAAATAATAAAATAAGATTAGATGGCATCATCAAATTTTAGAGGGAAAAAAGAAAAAACTATTTTTTCAACTCGTAATTTCAACTTATCTCCCTATGGGTTTACTCAAATTTCAAATGGAAACACTCATTGGATTCCCATCCAAGGAGTACCCATGTTGCATACTTTTGACGGATCTTGCTACAAAAAAATGAAAAATACATGAAAACCGTTGATTGTAATCACGTTTTTTCATGTATTTCTCATTTTTCGTGTAGTAGGTTCCATCGAAAGTATGCAACATGGGTACTATTTGGATGAATAATTAAATTTTTCATCCAACGAGTTCTCACGCTCAAAATTTGAGTAAAACCTTAGGGAGATAAGTTTAAAATACGAGTTGAAAAAATAGTTTTATTATTTTATTATTTTTTAATATTTTTACTCCAAAAATGGTGAATCATCCCCCATGGTTGACATCATCATCTTGAATCCTATTGATTATTATAAAGTTTGTTTCGGTTGTACATTTTCTTAGGAGGCCCATTTTAGACCTCAAAAATCCCCTAATAGTTCTCATTACCCCTCTCATTAGCAAATAAGGAATGCAAACAATGAAACAATAAGTTTTGGCCTTTCCCTTAGCGAGATGAGTCACATAGGAATAACATGTCATGTGGCATGTTGTTTGTCCATCCTATGCCCATGCACAACTTGTATCAAATACCTTTCGTTGTTATTGATAATCATATTAAATATCTTTGTGCTACATTTTAATAAATTTATTAAATGTGATAGGCTATAAGTATGAAATCATTATGCAAAATCTGTGTTTAAAGAGTTATTTTAACCCATTATTATTCCTATTTTTGCCTCATAAATGGTTGTTTTATTTCTTATCTTTGGCTTTTTTCTGTTAACAGGGTAATTTCAAATGGAGTTTTCATACACCAACTGATATGGAGAAAGGAAAGAAGAAAACTCTTGTTCAAGTGTCAACTGGTCCTTTCAGAGAGGATATTAATGAAAAACTCTCAGACGCCTTTCTGTTTTGAGATACAGTTTACACAATAGACTCTAGAGCAAAGTCCTGGAATTCTATCTACATGATCTTTGAAGAAGAAATGCAAGAGACATCAGAGGATGCGACAACAATAGCAACAGCATACCAGGCGGCTTAAATTCTTCATCCGCAACAATTTGTGACATTGTTAGGTCTCATCTCCACAAGGTTGCAGCATGCCCTCAATTAATGCCCTATTCAAATATGATTTGTTGGGTTATGGATGAAGTTGATATCAGCAAGTGGCTCTTTGTTACCCGTAGAGGCATAACAATTGGTTCTTTCGGCACTGAAAGTATTCATGGTATGTATCATTTGTCGAAAACCTAAGTGGAATATAATGCACAGTTTATGGAGGATTATGTTGAGGAATGTGAGGGAGATAAAAATAAAATGCCTCAAACAATAAAACAATGGATGAGAAATTAAAATAAGTTTAAAGTATAATATTCCATAAAATATGTGGTTATACCCTCGCTCCCCCTTTCTTTTATGTTTCTTCCATGCTTTGTCAGCTATATGCTAAGCCAAAAAATTCACAATTCCCAAAGGACTAGGTCCCTTTAATCGACAATGTATGTCACAATTATGTCTTTGATTGGGGCAAAATGTTATCAGATAACATGGCAACACATATTTTGCAATACCGGTCTAAGAATACTATTGAATATGTCTCTCCTTTCTATATGTCAAGTTACATAATGGATTTCATCTGCTTCTCTCTCAATTTTCCTTGCATGGGCTAGAAATGGACACTCACATATCCTCTCCCCATGCACATATACCACAACATTCTCTGAGAGGAGAATAACTTTGAACATATCTACCACATTTTCCATTTGGTCATGATTCCTATACATCAAGCTATTTTTAATATCAAAACCCTAAGAATGTCTGATGTCACACAAGATGACCTTCTAAGAATTGGGGTGTGCTTTATTGAAGAACCATTTATATACATCAGAATTTGGGGAAGTAGCATAGATCCTCATATCCTACCTATGTATATACCTAATAAATTTCTCTCTAGAGAGATTTATTATTAGATTGTGGGGACTGGTATTACTTTTGAACTTAAAAAGGCTTCAAAAAAAATTTGACCTCTGTTTCCTTTGAACATTGGTCTTTTTTCTCTTGTCAACTATCAACAAGCTAAAAAATAATTTTTGGCCCTAACTGAGATGAAACCCGTAATTATTCCATTAATATATTTTGATCCTTCTAATGTAGCTCGCAATATATCTAATGAAGCACACATTAAAGGTTATGGTCATGAGCATGATGAATATGATGATTCGTTTTATCAATATCTAACTTATGAATCAGCTTCTTTAAAATCCAAGTAGTTATCACCATACAAATTTCAACATTTTATGGTATATAGAGATTCCAGACAGCCTTCATTGCCAATCCATCTGCTTAAGCTTCATGAAGGTATTGGCTTTGTTGAAAAGAGAAATAGTTCTACATCACAGTCAACACCTCAAATTTCTACACTAATGCAAGTTTCTTCTACTGAGCATTCTTCTTCATCCAATATTCTAATTGACATGAGGAAGGATGGAATGAATATTTCAAGCGCATAGGTGAAGTTAAAAAGTAAAATAATGTAGAAATTTTGAATAATATGACACTTATTCACAGAGATTATCATGATTATACACTATTTGCGGAATCATGCATAATACATAACCTCCTCTACGTTGATCATCAATTTTGCGGAATTAAGAAACAATCGCATGCGCACAATGAAGCATCAATCACACATATCAACACAGTATATCACGGGGAAAGCATACAACTGAAAACCCCCAACTATCTGTATATTATATTGATTGAGAACATGTAACAATACATAGTACAATACTCCTCACAAGTACTCAGTACTATCTCCACCTGTTACACACAAACTAGCTCAGATCTGAATCAATCACTGGCTCAAATCTCCTCCGCTGCTTGCCTGCCTCCACTGCGCAATCCTGCATGAGAATACTAATGAATGAATGATCCAAATTCGTATTTCCCTTGGATATACCACGCAATCCTCATTGGCAATACTCAATCCATTGATTGTGCAAATCTCATGCACAACTATAGTCACAACTGACAGCTGTCTTGCCCTTTTCACTCACCTCTAACACTTGTCTCCACTAAATTGTCCATGCACTGAGTTAACTGGTGTATTCCTCAAGTTGATTCATGAGTTAATAATTAGTGAATTAATTAATAACTAATTCACACCACTCATCACTTAGTGTATTGTCAGTTAGACTAAATACAACTAGTTCAACTAAGTCAAACTGAACACAACTCCATCAACTCCTGATCCAACTCCACATAACTCAATCACTGAAGTCCTAACTGAAGTCCTCCATGAAATAGCTCAAGTAACCCATAAGAAACATGTATTTCCTTCTGGCAGCTGCATGTGCCACATCTGTAGCTCGAACTGAAGTGCTCCAAGAGAATAAGATAATGTTTACAGTACAAATATTATTAAGAGCTAATAATATTTGACTTTTCTATATTTAGACTAGCAGTCTAAAAATATACTCCGCCCATATGTCTAAAAATAGAAGTCCATCTATTTTTACCAACATGACCAATCATCCACAAATAGCATCCTGCAACTCATAGACCATGATCCATATGTCTAAAAATAGACTTTGCGCCAAAAATAGCCTCCGGACCCACTTAGTGAAGGCGACTTCTTTTCACTAAGCTCCATCATCTTGTTGCATTTTCAACAAATAATCCTCTTGATCAGCCTAATGTTGAACAAATTGTTTTTGTTACTCCTGAGTTAGCCAATATTTCCCTTATGAACTTCGTTCCTCTTAATAATACTTCTCTGAATACTCGGGCAATGTGGAAATCATTCTAGCTCATCCTATCACTGAAATCCAACTAAATGTTCAAGAAATCCATCCTATTGAAATTTTCTATCATGCACAGCAAAAAGTATGAAGAAAAGGAAAATTAACAATGAGATTCCTTATGCAAATGATGCTTCTTTAGAATTTCTCTAGAGGAGTAATATAATAGCTTTGCATGAAGAAATAGAAGAAATATCCCAATATGCAGTGGCATATGCTTCAGCCACTATTTATAGAGCGACTAATATCAAATAGCTTGTTCAAGATAAGGATGATAAAATCTAGCAACTAGAGCAACATGTAACCCAAACACAAACAGAATTGTAATAGAAAATTGAGATAGCTAGAGATTAGTACTCTGAGGAAATTAAGCAAAGAGACGATCAAGTAAAGGCATTGTGGCAAAGTGCAAAATAGGAAAAGTTAGTAGCTCTCATTGTTACTGATTTTAAACATGAAGCCCTTCAACTCCACGCTCAAGTTATCAAACAGCAACAACTCTTTTGTGAGAAACTGAGCTTAATGTAGGAACAACAGAAGTTAAGCTTTAAATTAATTGATGAATTAGTTGACATGGAAATTCAGTATGATGAGGCCAAGCGCAACCTCAATGATCTCTTGGAATGGAAAGCAGATAACAAAAGAATGTAGTCAAAACTACCCAAGATTGATGAAGCACACAAGTCGATGGTTCTTGGAAATTGGAAGGATAGAAATCGTTTAATCAGAAGTTAGTAAACAATATGTGATAGCTCTCATGATCCATTGCACTGTGTATCACCAAGCTTCTTTTGGAGGAAAATTTAATTTCAAATTATAAAGAAGATATGTTGCCAAATGTTAAAATGTTACAAAAATATTGGGAAGATGAAAGCGCAAAGATAAGAAAAGGAATTGAATTGTTGTCAAAAGTTAATCCTGAGTTGAATTGATAGTTTTTAATCAACTTGCATGGTCATTTGCAAGTTCTAAAGACATTCACGGACTTAATAACTCACATGATACCACTTATTCATAATTATGTTTTCAACTGTCAACTGAACATGAGGCTACGATCTCCACAAGAGAAGGCATCCCTTCAAGAATAGTTTGTTTTCACTTTAGTTGAGAGAATATCGAAGGATTAGTTTCTCCATTTTTCTTGTAAAGGACATTATAAATAAGGCTTTCGAATCCATGCAAAGGGTTCTGAATTTTGGAAATAATGGCTTTAGTTGCACTATTGTACTCAAGTTTCTTTTATAAATAGATCTGAACCATTTTGATTCTAGTATGCAAAAGTAGAGAGCATAATTGGTACCTTTTTCTCCTGTATTTTTTGTTTATCTTTAAAAGGAGGTGTATATATATATATATATATAGAAACATTGTTCTTTGTATTGTGACTTTCTTAGGTTCAAGCATAATCATGATTGTTATGTGTAGATCTATTCTTTTTAGTACATTGAACAATTAATTGTTGTTTATATGTGATGAGATTATAATTGATTTGATTAACTCTTTAATCAAATCAATTATTTTATCTAGTTTAACAATGTTAATTCGTGGGAATCTTCATTGTCATGAAACAGTGTTGTTTTTCTAGCACATATAACTTAATATACCCATGTAAAAGTAATTAGAATAGATTAATTGTATTTTATATAAATAATTACATTAGTTTATTATTTATAATCACCATCCATTTCATCCCCATACACAATTAGTTGTAATGGATAATTGGACCCATAATACAGTCAAAACCATCAATTTTAATGGAAAAGAGCCTGATTTGGGGATCTAACGAGCTGGATTCCCAAATGTTGATGTAATCAATTTTGGTCATCAACATGGTGGTAGTAGTGGACGACACTAGCAATGAAGTGCAGTAGGGGTTGCAGTTTGATTGTAGTCGGGCCATTATCCTCGGTACGGGATCCCAAACCATTGAAGGAGCATTTTCTTCCTTCCATCTTGCTAGTAAAACCTTTGGAGTGTCTTCTACTTCTTTCCATTTTTATATGGTAATTTTTTATGTACATCATACATAACAAAGCACTAGGTTGAGAAAACATATTCTTTGCATTGTCGTCGATGTGATGTTCTTTTTATGTTAATGCTTTGAATGTTTAAAGATTAACTAACCAATTGTGAAAATTAAGGGAAATATTGACTCACCCCCATCTCAGTGTTTCCAACACTTTTGAAATCATCTTCTAAGGAGAAATCAAATGAAAATTGAAGATCTAATATCTTAATCATTCAGTGAAAAAATTAATCTTTTCTGAGCGGATGTTCTAAGGTTTCGTGAGGCCACATTTTGCATTTCTTTGAGGTTGTTCGGATAATGCTAATGTAACAGAGCTTCAACTTTAGAGGGAGTTCTAGGGCATTTTTCTTAAGGCCAAGTGTATTGTAGCACTGAACATTAATTTGTTTCAAACCCACATTAGCCTTCTCTTATCAACCATTGAAGACAATAAAAGGACACTTCATATCATCATATTCATTTGAGTTATAATTTGACAAAGGTTAAGTGTTGATCAGGGCATCTCCAAGGTTAGAGGACTCATCTATATCATAAGCAAATAAGTGGCAAAAAAGGTATGGCTATTATGAGTGATTGGTGTGCTTAAACTAGATGCCATATGACTAATGGAAAAAAACGCATACCCTATGCACTTGGTAAACCTGGAATAACAGCGCATTACTAATTGGATAAGAGTAATGTCTTTAATGTGCATAGATGAGATTAGCTATGATTGCAAAGCTTTAATGAGTGAACCTATTGAGAAAGTGCAACTAGAGTAGAGTATTGTTGTACAATTGACAAATCATTCTTGCTACTATATAAAAGTCTTGATCTACATAATATTTTTATTGATTCAGGTTTGTATTGTAGGTCAATATTAGAGGGTTGATTAAGCTACTACTTTATGTCAAAGAATTTTCATTCTTGTGTTGCTAGTAGTTAGATATTTCGTTGTAGATGTAGTGTTTGTACAAGCCTTGTATTATCATGATATGGTTGGGAGTTAAAGAAGTCTAAGTATTGATCAAGATTGATGTATTGTCATAAATAAGTTGTTGGTTGTCATAAGTAGAGTTTGTGTTTTCTTGTCTAGAATATAATGTTGAGTTTTCTTTAGTAATGAGAGGTTGCATGTGTTTTGGTATATGGTGAGTATGACTATTATGATTCATAGTATAGTTGTGTTTTGTGTCAAGGCTTAATGCCTAGGGTTTGATATATATTATGAGCAAAGGTCTCGTGTTGTTGAGATATTGCCAGGGGGTTCTAAATATGCTTGTGAATCAGAGGTCACTGATGTGAGTTGCAGGTTGATGTAAATTGAGCTAAGCTATTATGATAGTGGACTTGATAGATTTTATGCTACTAGGGTTTGATATTTTGAACAAAAGTAGAGCATATATGCTAGGGTTACCTTCTTGATGATAGAGACAGTTTTTTATTTTTTTAGATTGGTTTGTCCAGCTAGGGTTTGATCCTTGTGCCTATTTAGTATTGTTGCCCTCGTGAGTTGATGATCAAAGTATGTATATCAATTTTTGCCAGAGGTTGAGATGCTACTAGGGTTCGACATGTTGATTATATGACTTGATGCGCTTGGATATTGATCAAAGCAGTGGTTGTATTGTATAATGATCAAGTGTTGTGCAATGTGTTTAACATAATAATTATTATTCTTTTATCTTCAATATTCATAGTGGTTGGGTCATGCAAGGTGGAGAGTGAAGTTTCCTTTAGATTGGAGACTATGTAAGGTGTTGGAGCATCCTTTCAGTTGGAGTGGATAAAACCAATGCATTGGAGAATCCTTCCAGTTGGAGCTGATAAACAGGGTATTGGAGCATCCATTCAGTTGGAGTTGATAAAGCCAAGGCATTGGAGCGTCCTTCCAATTGAAGTTGGTAAACCAGGGTATTGGAGCATCCTTTCAGTAGGAGTTGATAATTCAGTGGGTTGGAATCTCCTTCTAGTTGTTGTTGGAGAACCTTAGAAGTTAGAGCTTCTTGTTGATGTAATCATTAAAGGCCTATACTAAAATCATTTGGTATTTTTTCTCCTAGAAGGATTCCCACCTAAAAGTATCTTGTGTATTGTCTTTTATGTTATGCATTTTTTAATGGTGTTGTTAATTTTTCATGTGATGAGATGTTGATTTACACTTTGATCTAGTACTAATGTTATTTAATACTTTGAAGATTAAAATTAAGTAATTAAAGTGAAATATTGATTCACCCCCCTCTCAGTATTTCCAACGTGTTGTAGTTGATCTAAAAAATCATCAATCCTACCTAGAGAATTCTTAAGAATGATATTGTTCAAAGATATGTAATCAATATGAATTCACCAAGTCAAATATTTCTTAGGTATTATGATGATCACTAACCCACAATGTGTGGTGCTTGATCAAACTACTCCTTGCTCCATTGTTTCTTCAATTTGTCTACTTCCATAATATATTATCTATATAAACCAATATTTGGTAATAACTTAGGGAACAATTATATCTTTTGTTCCACTTCCCTCTTAAGTGATAACCCTTTAGGCTCCTAGAACGCTCCTCTATACACCTAAAACAACTCCAACTATTGTTTCTACTATTTGGTACTTCTCTCCAAGGATTCCTTTACTCTTACCGATTCATCACTTGGTTCTCTCTTAAGAAAAGCAATACATACATACATTGCTTTGTGTTGAAGGCAGTGTTCCAAATGTCTTCCTCTAACTCTACCTAGTGGTATCCTGATTTGAGATCCAACTTCGTGAAGTACTTGGCATGTTGCAATTGATCTAACAAATCATCAAACCTACGTAGAGGGTACTAATTCTTGAGTTCGATATTGTTCAAAGCTATGCAGTTGATACACATTCACCAAGTCCCATCCTTTTTGGGTAGTATGATGATAATTGACCCACAATATGAGTTGCTCAATCAAATTACTCCTTACTCTAGTAGTTGCTACCATTGTTTCTTTAGTTTGTCTACTTCTAGAATGACTATCTACACAACCCCATATTTAGTAAAGATTCAAGGAAAATTTGCATCTCATGCTCCGCCTTTTGCTTAAGTAGTAACCCTTAAGGCTCCTACAACTCTCTTTACACCTGCAACAAATCCAAGCTTGGTTAGCAGTTACTAGAGACCTTTTGTAACATCCCAATTTTGATCACCACATTAGAAATATATACATACATACATACATACATACATATATATATATATAGATATATATATATGTGTGTGTGTGTGTGTGTGCGTGTGTGTGTGTGTGTGTGTGTGTGTGTGTGTGATAAATGGTTAAGGATGAAGCGATGTAATATAAAAACATTGTGCATTGATAGTAATAGATAAAATGCATCATTAGTTGTAGACAAAGGGCAAAGTGATTGGGGGGGTATGATTCCACAAGAGAGGGGGCTAAGAGAAGATCAAGGGGAAATTCCACACCTGGAATCTTATGACACCTTCATAAACCATTTTTTCATAATTGTTTACCTCATTTGACTTGGTAGTTTTTATATTCGTGTGGGAATGAGATTGAATGCTAGGATTTTCTAAAGTTAACTCCACATTAGGAATTTTGACAATTCAAAATATTGTGTCCAATAACTGAATACATCATCAAGACATAGGAGGCAAGGAGAAGAAAAGGAGGACGAGAATATAAATACAACATGCTAGAGGTAAAGGAGAATGACAAAATGCTGACTACAATATGGAAAACCTAGAACCAATGAAAGAAAACGAAGGAGTACTACATCATCCATCATCAAGGAGTACCACTATTATTGATATTAATATACTATTATTAATGCTTTATTATTACCACACTACACACATTGTGATCATGAACTTCCAAACCAAGCTTCCAGACCATATCAATTGAAATCAAATAGAGCATCTGATTTGGTCTTTTTAATCTGGATCTTAATATCGACCAGTTACATCATCTCCTTCTCTTCCTTGTTATGAAATCAACTCAATCTCACATCATGCTACACTAAAGTGAAAACAATCTTCCCATCCACAACAAAGCTATTATCTAACAAGTTGCTTGAATCCGTGGATTTTAGGTTCTTCTTGGTATCCTTCTTATAGTTTTTTGGATTCAACTCTAGATGTGACTTCAAACACTTATCTTTGATGTGAAATTGATATTGCAATGGTTAAAATTATTATTTGGATCCTTGCATGAATGTGCAAATAACTATCATTTTCTTGTCTTTTCCTTTCCACTTCTTCCCCTTGTTGAAGCATATTAATGGTCTAAATATTTAGAACCACTTGGGTGTCATTTCTTATGACCTATGCTCTTCAAGTATTGTGTTTGCATGTAGGCCTCATCAACAATCCTTGAATTTTTAAGAACATCACTTGGTTTCACAAATCACCATGTGGATTCCCCAAATATTATAGTACATCGATTCTTTTGGTAAAAATATTTAACATGATCACCATCTTCCTCAATTTGATAAGTGTACTCTTACACACTCAGTGCTTGCATTTGGCTTAAGTGATTTCAACGAATCCATTTGTCCTATACATGCCCCATAGGGTAAAATCGAGATTTGAAGAGGGTTTTGAACACCTCCCACTTAGTTACTAGTGGATCACCCTTTATGCTAAGTTTCTATGTGTGTTTGTCCCACTAAGTTAGTGCATGGCCCTCTAGTTGTAAGCAATAAAATGAAATTTCTTCACTTCCTTTATATTGTGGACATTGAAATTTAATTTTAACTATTGAAACCAATGATTCAACTTAAAAACATCAATCTCACCTTGATAGGGCTCAAAGTTCACTTTCACTTTCATTTTAAAAAGACATTGTGAAGGAGCAATGGCATTGGTTAGTTGCTCTTACGCAATCTCTTTTTTCAACTTCTTTTCTAGATTTTTACTATCTCTCAATTTCTTATCTTATCCAAATTTATAGCCACCAACTTCCCTGAAATGCAAAAACTTCTTTAGTAGAGTCGCCATGAGGAGGGTCATGTTGCGAGAGATAACAGCAACATTCTTCCAACCTCTGGCAAACCACCCTTCCATTGCATCATAAGGATTTTTATGACTAGATTCATCCATTGGAACTAATGTTCTATGACTTCCTTTCTAAGCCAATTCCTAGATCCTGTAACTTACAAAAATACCCCAACGAAAGCTACTCTGGTACCAATATGATCTATAACTTGTCACGAATTTTCTATTGGAACAATTCATCCCAAGAGATCTTGCAATAGCATGAAATATTTTATTATTAAATGTATTTCCTTGAATTTCGTATTTATGATTACTAAGTAATCAAATATACGAAAATAATTGAAATATAAAGATGAAAGAACAAGTGTTAGGGTTCAACCCTAACCCCTTTATTTATGTAATTCGCCCAAGGGGTCCAGTGTTATGAAACCAACTCACAAAAAGATAGAAAAGAGAAATAAACACCTTAGAATTCAGCCTCTTCCAGGGGGCAACCTACTTTACATTACAAAAATGAACAATTCTTTGATGATACAAATGAAAATACCTTTCTATATATAGGAGTCTAAGGGGTCATAATACAATCAGAGCCGACATAACAATAATAATGTAAGGGCACAATAATAACAATAGTGGGCTTCTATGGGGCACAATAGTAACAATATGGGCACTACATGGGTACATCAATATAATAAGGGAGTTGTACTAATAACAATAAGGGGTTACCTTAATAGTATAGGGGCCTAACATGCCCCTCTCCTTCAAAAAGTGTTGTCCTCAATGCTTGAGTACTTCTTGATGCTTCTATATAAAATTCTTGTCCTCCCATGCGGAATCTTCAGCGAGTAAGTTCTTCCACTTGATGAGATACTCTGAAATTGATCGATTTCGTAGCTATCGTGGTTCTTGTTTCTATGACTGCTCCAGGTTCCAATATGATTTTTCCTTCCTCTTCAATTTCTGGCAATATTGTTTGAATTGGGATCTTTTGCAACTTTTGAATAAGTTGCCATACTTCTTCGTCATTCTTCCATTCATCCCTTGCTTCATTTATCCAATCTGGTTGGATAATAGAAATAGCACAAAACAATGCTTCCACATCCTCATCCTTTCTTAGAGTGCATCTGCAACAAAATTTTGCTTCCATTTTCTGTAGATGATGTCAAAGTCATAACCCATCATATTTGTGACACTTTTTTTCTATTCTTCTAAAGATAATAGTTGTTCTAAAAATTATTTAAGACTATCATAATCCATTTTTACCTTGAAGTGTCTTCCCATTTGGTAAGGTCACCATTTCTTAAGTGCATGTAGTATTGCCAACACTTCCTTCTCATAAATAACTTGCTTGAGATCTAGAAGTAAAAATACCCAATCACCTACATCAAAACATTTTTCACTATGATGTTGATCTACCTGTTGTTTCATTTGATTTTGCACCAAAGTGGCGTTATCCTTTAAAAGTTGGAGAACTTTTGTTGATGCTCGATATTATCTTTCACTGCTTGAACCTTTTTCTTCTTGATATGTCCTTCTATCTTTAGAGTTTGAGTGGTAATTTCTTCCAATCCTTTACAAGATATGGTCGGATTCATTTCTTAATGATCGATGTGATCTTTCACTTCTTGAACATTTTTCTTCTTGATATGTCCTTCTATCTTGATAGTTTGAGGAGTAGTAATTTTGACCAATGAATTACAAGATATGGTTGGATTCATTTCTTCTTTTTCGATGTGATCGTTCACTTCTTGCACCTTTTTCTTCTTGATATGTCCTTCTATCTTGAGAGTTTGAGGAGTGGTAATTCTTGCCAATGCTTTACAAGATATGGTCTGATTCATTTCTTCTTTCTCTGGGGTTGGGTCCTGGAATATATCCTCTTCTTTTGATGTTTCTTGATCCTTTTCTTCCTCCTCTTCATAGTCTATGTAAAATAATTTCTTCTCATCACACTTATGACCTTTAGTGCATTTTCTATCACAATTGTAACAAAGCACTTTTTCTCTTTTTCCTTCCAATTGTTGTGGTGTAACCCTTGTAGGTTGTGGAAGGCTAGGAGAAACAACACTTCCATCTTTATAGTCGTGAGGAGTAGACTTCCTTGTTGCCATAATTTTACTTTCCACTATGTAACAAAGCCCTTTTACTCTTTTCAATTGTTGTGGTGTTTCTATAAAGAAGGTGTTGCTCTTTGTATCCTCATAATGTGCTATCATTTCCTCCATGAAAATTGACCACGTAACAAGTTGTTTACGAGAACAAAGCCCTTTATGCCATAAAAATTGATCTGGTTCTAAATATGAAGATGCAATACATTCCTTTTGTAACAGTGGTACACCATGTAGATCAAAATATTGCTCCATCTGAAGTATCCAATTTACCGGATCCTTGCCATCAAACTTCCTCATCTTGCTTTTTCTTGATTTTAGGAGCTCGATCTTGAAACGCCTGTAACTCTGTACTTTCGGATCTTTAAGTTCTGAAATTGTGACCTGTAGTAGCCCTCTACTTCCTCTTTCTAATGCCACCAGTCTGATCCAAATTGGATTCTCCAAGGAAAAGTTATGCACAATCTCCCAAGATGACCAGATTATAGACTAGTTTAGTAGAGCGAACTTGTACGACGTTCCATGAGTCACTGTTTCAACCTCTGGCTCTGAAAAATATATAGAAGACGCTACAGTCCATCCTCTTTCTTCACCATTTTACGAAATTTCAATCCAATGCTCAAAGAACAAGTTATGATGATTTTCCCCAGGTCACCTCTTTGGAATGTAATTCAGGAGTCTGCAAAAAGACCAACTTCCTCAAATCACATCTCTTCAAATGTAGCGCAAAATGCTCTGAAATTTGGACCCGAGATTTAGCGCGATGTCTTCTCAAATGGGTTTTTTTTTCAACTTCTGAAACATTGCAGAAAAAAGTTATAGTGAAAATTCCACGATGACTTGTTTGGAG
Organism: Pinus taeda; assembly: GCA_000404065.3. Lineage (NCBI taxonomy): Eukaryota > Viridiplantae > Streptophyta > Pinopsida > Pinales > Pinaceae > Pinus > Pinus taeda. The sequence goes on along the minus strand of APFE031103765.1, from coordinate 110,315 downwards.
CAGCGAAACCCTAGAATCCAAGACTCCGATACCAAATGTTATGAAATCAGCTCAAGAAAAGATAGAAAAGATAGATCAACGCTTTAGAATTCAGCCTCTTCGAGGGGGAAACCTCCTTTACATTACATAAATGAACAATTCTTGGATGATACAAATGAAAAGACCTCCTTCTATATATAGGAGTCTAAGGGGTCATAAACATAATCAGAAGCCTACATAACAATAATAATGTAGAGGGCACAAATAATAACAATAGTGGGCTTCTATGGGGCACAATAGTAACAATATGGGCACTACATGGGTACATCAATATAATAAGTGGGTTTTACTAATAACAATAAGGGGTTACACTAGTAGTATAGGGGTCTAACATATCTATATTTAGGTGTATTTCATATCTAGGTGTATTTCATGGTCATGGTCATAACATCTTTGTTGTTGTAAAACGACACTTTTGGGTCGTAGCCACACGCACTTCACTCATGGTACTTAGGGAATGTGTACAAAGTAGTGTTTTGATGTATATTTATCATTTTTAAAGCTTGTCTAAGTTCTATTAATGATTTGGTATGAGTCACAGGTATTTTTCTATTTAAACTCATTATGTTTGCCCCTTTTCCTATATCCCAGACTTAAACAAATCTTTGGTTTCAAAGCAAACCCATTGAGGCAAGGAGTACATGAGCACACCTTGAAGCCTTGACTGGGGACAATTCGTTTTTTGTAAGTGCACCATGCACCCGCCAAGAGCACAAAGCACACTCCTTAATCCATATTTCCCCTTCCTTATTCCAAATTGTACCCTTAAAAAACCAAGCCTTCCTTTGAGCACACTCCTTTGATATGAAGGAATACACCCTCCTTAAGAGCACTCTTTCGACCTGAAGGAATGTGCCCTCCTTGAGAGCACTCCTTCAATTTGAAGGAATGTGTCCTCATTGAGAGCACTCCTTCGATCCGAAGGAATACGACCTCTCTTGACCCTTTGAGTGCATGAGCACACTTCGAAGGAACACATCTTCATCCTTCAACATTTAGACTTGCGCCATGCACCCTCTTTGGTCTCTTGAGCACATGAGGGAACGTTGAAGGCTTGAAGCTTCATCCTTCAACCTTTGGACTTAAATCATGCACCCTTATTGGTTTCTTGACGCATGGCACACTCCAAAGGCTTGAAGCCTCATCCTTCAACCTTTAGGAGTGCTCCCTTCACCCTCTTTCTCTCCCTTGAGCGCAAAACACTTGGGAAGTCTTAAGCCTTCCCCTTTTTCCTTTGGATTTGCACCATGCACCCTGCCTTGACTGTCTCCCTCTCTTGAGCACATGAGCACATGTCGAAGCCATGAAGCCTTTCCCCTTCAACCCTTCCACCTTTCAAAGTGTGCCCATCCACCCAGAAGCCCCTTTTGTCCCTCTTGAGCATACTCAAAAGACATGAATATAAAATATGCATAAAACATGGTATAATAAGATATTTTCAAGCTCATAGTTGCTTGTCATGATTAATTTCATACGCAGGTATTCCAAAAACATCATGGAAAGCACGCATGAGGAAGATCAGACATAGAGAACAAACAAAGGAAGTGCATGAAGAACGAACAACACACTTGAACCTTCATGATCATAGCACACCAAAGATTCCATTACATCAAAGACCCTTTTGGAGGGCGAGGACATCAATGATTGAAGTTGCTTGAAGAAATGAAGACACAAATGGAAACCATGTCACCACTATAGAAATTCCTTGTCATTATTCATTGTTAGTCCCAATCATCCAAGATAGTGACATGTCAAGTCTCATCACATGATGATGTGGAAGTTATGATGTATTATTGTAATAATGCTAAAGACAAATAAGTGGAAGACCAAGAGTCATGAATAAAGTCAAGAACCATGGAAGTCCAAAAGACATGTAATACCAAAAGTCATATGTAATTCCAAAAGTCATTTGGAATTCCAAAGATTGTAGAAGTCCAAAGTGTTGGCATTCTGATACAAGTGTTGTCCTTGATGGCAACTAACTCACAGGTCAGTTTAGTTTTGATAAAAGGAAACTCACAATATAACAAGTATATTCAAAGGTAACAGGGCAATGGTATAGAAGAACAAGAATATGGAACTAAGGTCTATTAATCAAAATAAAGAAGTTGAAGTAAAAGGTTGAAGTAAATCAATTTAAGAAGTATACGCTGGTCCATAGAACAAAAAGAGCGTATATGTATACACGCACTCTCACAAGAGGAAAAGTGCGTACAAGTTGGAAAATCAAGAGTAGAGAATATCACGGGTCAATACCATGGTATTAGCCCATAATATTGAGCAGAGTAATGACTATTTGATCCCGCCCAAGAATACCACAGATCACTAAGTGGTTTTGGTCCGAGGTATTGAGAAAGGCCAAAAACTATATAAGGAGGAGAAGATCATAAGGCTAAGTGTGCAAGTGAATGGATTTCTAAGGAATACTTATATCTGAATTATATTTTATGTTGCAGGGGCTATGTTGGTGATTTGATCTGAAATATTTATTTGCACCTTGAATTCAATGTTGTATCAAGATCATGAGACCTGAAATGACTTATAATTGAATGATCTGATATCGGTTGGGCTAGATCTGATTATGTACACCTGTCTTATACTTTAAATGTCATGATCTGGGTTTGTCCAAAGTCCGGAATTGCAGCAAAGTTATGAGCCAATATTTGTGGATATGTACGCTGGTTCAACTCGGTAAAAGTGTGTGTACACGCAGGTTCTACTCTTCCAAGTAGCATATACAAAAGAAAAGCATTTTTCTTCATATTTGACTAATCTATCTAATCAGTTTTGTTGTTTTACTGTTGTCTGTCAATGAAGTCTTCTTAGATCTGAATGCAAAATTGAATGCATAAGTAATTTGGTATCTAATTGATTGATTATATAAGTGAGAAGGGTGATGTCTACTACTGCCTGTGTAAAGCTCTGTAAATAGAGAGTAGATGGTTAGTATATTGCTAGTTGTTATAGACTTGATTCAGAAGTTTTATGTTTAAGTAGTTTTGAAGGTATGTGCAGGTTTGATTACGGGAAGTAGCGTATACACACAGGTTGGGTTCAGTAAAGTAGCGTGTACATTCTGATGCATGATTTTTGAGATTACAATTGGTTCTAGATGATGATAGAGTTTTCTGGGTTCAACATAGTGTTTTGGTGACAATGATCTAATTATTCAGATTAACTGAATGTTGGTTGATGCAGATTAAGTTTCAAAATCTAATGGGTCCGGTATGAAAATTTGATGAAATAAGGCCTTCATGTGTATTGTTGTGTACCAGGAACATCCATTCTGAAAATTTATGAAACGTGGTTCTAGGAGGAAGAGAGAAGGTTGTAGCCTTCTGCGGGCAGATTCCTATGTACTAGTAATCACATCGGCTAGTACAAGAGCTAGGGAGTTGCAGCTCCCTTCCAGTAGAAGCTGGAAAATGAGAGAAGGTTGTAGCCTTCTACAGGTGGATGCCTGCATACTGGTATGAGTTTGCATCAGTACAAGATTGTAAACATATTTTGTTATTATTAAAAGAAGACAGAGACGACGACAATAGGTGGTTTTCACCCACATTGGGTTTCCACCTTAAATATTGGTGTTCATGTGTGTTTCTTATGTGTGATGGTTTATTCTACTTTTACTTCTCTATTTAATAAGTTATTGATGCACTAGTTAAAAGATCAACACATGATAAATTGTCTAAATCACAAGTTTTCTAGTTATACGTTGGTTTCTCTAATCATAGTTGCGTGTACACGCTAGTTCACTTCACAAAAGTAGCATATATAAATCTGTTTGAGAAAAGAAAAATTATTGATTAGGTAATACTAATTCACCCCCCTCTCAGTATTATTTCCAACAATTGGTATCAGAGTATGTCCTTCTAAAGAAGCTTGATCGCTTGAAGGAAGATCTTTCAAGATGAATAATCACGAAGGCATGGGATCCATCATACCACCAATCTTCAATGGGAGCAACCTAGTATATTGGAAAATAAGAACCAAAGCCTATCTACAATCGCTTGGAGCAGATGTTTGGGAAATTGTAGAAGGAGGATATCAATTTCGAGCAGCAATTCCTATAGACTCTGTAGGTAAGAAGTTATATGAAACCAATGCAAAAGTTGTCAATACATTATTGGGAAGCCTGTCAAAATTAGAATTTTTCAAAGTCATGTAGCTCAAGACAGCCAAAGAAATATGGGACAAAATCATTCAAATCTATGAAGGAGACTCTTAGATAAAACGTGCTAAGCTTCAAACTCTTAGAATCCATTATGAAACTCTTAAGATGCATAGTGATGAGAGTATTGCTAGTTGATTTTTATGTATAGATGAGATTGTTAATTGTATGAAGAATCTGGGTGAAGAAATAAAGGAAGTTACATTAGTGGAGAAAATTTTGAGATCTTTTTCTTCTAAATTTGAGTCAAAAGTGTCTGCCATAGAGGAAAAATAGGATCTTCAAACTATTACAGTGACTCAACTCCATGGAATCCTAACTTCCTTTGAAATGAGAAAGGGAGGTCCATCAGATATGAGAGAAGTCGCTTTTAAAGCATCAACAAGGGGAGAAGAAAAGGAGGAACATAATGAATCAGGACACCTTTTAGAAGAAGAGGAAGAGGTGAATTTTGTCAAGAAGCTTCAACGGGGTTCCGAACGATTCAAAGGTAAGCTACCTTTCAAATGCTTTGCTTGTAGTAGAGTCGACCACTATGCTACCAAATGTCTTCATAAAGATAAATATGAAAAGGGAAAGGAATATGCTAAAGGCAATAGAAAACAGGTTGTGAATAAAAGGAGTTATTATATACATGAAGATAGTGATGGTTTATCTAATAGTGATGAAGATGAAAATGAACAAGATTATAGACTACTCATGGCCTATGACAATGATGATTTTTTGGATGCATTAGAAGAGGAAGATTTTCTTGAAGAAATCACTAAAATCGAAATCTGTTTAGAATAAAAGAATATGATCATACATACTTTGACACACCAACTTGCTGAAAGAGAAAAACACAATGAAAATCTAGAATGTTAAATTGTGGGTCTAAGAAAAGATCTTGAGAAAAAAAAATCTCTTAATATTAGATTTGCTAAAGGATTAGAAACTTTAAATTAAATCATCAAAGTTCAGCATTCTCCTCTAATAAAGACAGGTCTTGGATATGCTGAAGAATCATCTCAATTACAGAAGTTGTCAACCTCCACCAAACTATATTGATGCAGCAAAGACCAATGAACAATATGTCAATCATCAACAAAGGCCTAAAATTACTCATCATGTAAATCATACTCAATTTAATCCAAGGATGAATATCAGTAGAAGCCACAACCAACAGGTAAACAATGACAAAAGATTCTATGATCACAAAAACTTCTTTAATGGGCAATGTTTTTCATGTCATAACTTTGGGCACAAGGCTACTCAATGTGTTGCTTATAAAACCATAATGACTAGAGAAGCATGAAATCAAAGGGATGTAACAGGGATTAAGAAAAGTTCCTATAATAATTTTTATCCTCTCAAAAATGAAATAGAATTCTCGAGTTGTAACAACTTTGGTCATGAAGAATCTGAATGCAGGAGCAACTTTTGGCCAACGCTTCAAAAGGAGAAAAAACCATTAAATCCCAAGATATGGAGAAGGAAGGAATCTCAATCAAAAATATGTGGTATAGCTTTGTATGCAAAAGGATAAGAAAATCAATGTTACATCGACAGTGGATGCTCCAAACACATGACAGGTGATAAAGAGAAACTTCATTCATATAATGCTTTAGAAAAGGAAAATAATGTCTCATTTGGAAATGACACTCCAAATGTCATTAAAGGTAAAGGTTTTGTTTTCTTGAAAGAAAAGGTTAAAGCTGGAAATATCATGTATGTAGATAGTTTAAAGCACAACCTATTGAGTGTCAATAAAATGTGTGATCAAGGAAATGAAGTGGTGTTTCGATCAAACGAATGTGTCATTCGTGAGCTTGATATAGGAAAAACCATGATCAAAGGTACAAGAAATCCAAACAACTTATACATACTCAAAGGAGGATAGCAACAATGCTATCTGAGCAAAACAGATGAAAATTGGTTGTGGCATAGAAGATTGGGACATCTAAGCTTTTCTCAAATAAGAAAAGCATGCAGGCTCAAGGAAGTTTGTGATCTTCCAGATATCAGTATCCCAAAAGATACCATATGAAAACCATGTCAAATCGGTAAGCAAACCAGAGTTCACTTCATCAAAAAGGAATGGTCAGCAAGTAAGCCTCTTGAATACATCCATACCGATTCATGTGGACCAACAATGAAAAATTCTACTCGAGGAGAAGAATACTTTATTTTGTTTATTGATGATTTTTCTAGGATGTGTTGGATAGGTCTTCTAAAGCATAAAGATGAAGCGTTTGAAAATTTTAAAGCCTTCAAAGATTTAGTAGAAAATGAATCAAATCGAAAAATCAAATGTCTCAGATCTAATCGAGGGGGAGAACTCATATCAAATGAATTCTTTGACTTTTGTGAACAACATGGAATAAAAGGGGAATTTTCCACCGCAAGAACTCCTCAACAAAATGGTGTGGTAGAAAGGATGAACACAATAGTTCAACAAATGGCTCGGGCTATGTTAGATGAATCTGGAACTCCTGCAACCTTCTGGGGTGAAGCATCATTTTCTTCCATGACTATCCTCAACAAAGCAAATGTTTGGGTAAATAGCAATCAAACTCCATATGAAATTTGGTATGGTAAGCTTCTTATTGTAAAACATTTTAGAGTTTTTGGAAGCAAATGTTTTATCAAAAGAACTGATGAAAAACTTGGTAAGTTTGAACTCAAAGCAAACGAACGTATTCTTCTTGGTTATTCATCCAGAAGTAAAGAATACAAATGTTATAATAAAATACTTCGGAAAATTGTTGAAAGAATTGATGTTGTAGTTAATGAAGCATGCAGAAATCCAGAACAGATGAAATCAACCAAGAAACATGACAATGAGGAAGATGGGGAATTCTTTCCTGCATCAAATCAAAATGATATTGAATAAGAAACTAATGAAGCACCATAAGAAGATACAACAGACAGGGAAAAGACTCCATCCAGGCATGTTCAGAAGAATCATCTAGAATCTCAAATTCTAGGAGAAAAAGGGCCTGGAGTACAGACAAGAAGAACTCTTACAGGGACCTCAAGTTATCTAGCATTACTATCCTCCACAGAACCTCAAAATGTAAATGAAGCTTGCAAAGATGAATGTTGGGTCAAGGCCATAGATGAATAATTAGACCAAATTGAAAAGAATGATACTTGGGAATTAGTTCCTAGACCTTATGATAAAAATGCTACAGGAACAAAATGGATATTTAAGAATAAGCTAAATGAAAATGGAGAAGTTATTAGAAACAAGGCAAGACTTGTTTGTAAAGGGTATGCTCAACAAGAATGTATAGATTTTAAAGAAACCTTTGCACCTGTTGCAATAATTGAAGCTATAAGGATGTTTCTTGCCCTTTCTAGTATTCGAAAATTCAAAGTATATCAAATGGGTGTAAAATCATCTTTCCTTAATGGAGATTTAGAAGAAGAAGTGTATATTGAACAACCAAAAGGATTCATTCTAGGAAATGATGCAAAACTCATATGCAAGCTCAAAAAGGCTCTCTATGGTCTGAAATAGGCTCCAAGGGCTTGGTATTACCACCTTGACAAATATATACAACAACAAGATTTCACAAAAGGTTCTGTAGATAGAAATGTATACACAAAGATTGAAAATGATAATCTGTTAATTATTGTTGTTTATGTTGATGATATCATCTTTGGTAGCAATGAAGAATCCATGAGTCAGAAGTTTGCTTTAGTAATGCAGCAAGAATTTGAAATGTCCTTACTTGGTGAACTTACTTATTTTCTTGGTCTACAAGTACAACAAAAAAAGGATGATATCTTTCTTTCACAAACCAAATATCTCAAGCAAATCTTGAAGAAGTACGGGATGGAAGATTCTAAACCAGTATGTACTCCAATGGTAATAGGATGCAGTCTCAGCTCTAACGATGAATCGCCAGCAGTAAGCCAACCCACTTACAAATCTATGATTGGAAGTCTGCTTTATCTAAAAGGTACCAGATCTGACATCATGCATGTAGTAGGAATCGTTGGAAGGTTCCAAGCAAATCCAAAGGAATCAAATCTCCAAGCAGTCAAAAGAATCTTCAAATATCTTCAAGGAACTCAAGAATTTGGACTATGGTATCCTAAAGATACAGACCTTACTCTTCATGCATATACAGATGCAAATTGGGCAAGAAGTGTTGATGATCAAAAGAGCACTAGTGGAGGTGAATTCTATATGGGTTCTCGATTAATGTATTGGTTCAGCAAGAAAATAAGTTCGATTTCTTTATCTACAGCTGAAGCAAAATATGTGGTTGTTACACCTTGATGCACACAACTACTTTGGATGATGCAAACTTTGCAAGACATTTAGATCACATGTAATCCACCCATCTCCATTCTATGTTATAATACAAGTGCCATCAATATTTCAAAAAATCCTGTCATGCACTCCAAGACCAAGCACATACCCATCAAGTACCATTTTATACGAGAGTAAGTGCTTGAACAAAAGGTTAAATTGGAGTATGTTCCCTCCAAAGAACAAGTTGTTGATATATTCACCAAACTGCTTCCCAGAGAAACATTTGAATATCTCAGACAAAATCTCGGAGTAGTTCCTTCATCTTCCTGCTGTTAAATCCATTTTTCAGAGGAAGGTTATTATACGCAGGATTCATGAAGTATAGTCGCGTATACACATGAGTTTCTATGGCTGAAGAAGCGTATATGTTTTCCTAATAGAAAAAACAGTGGTTCAAACTCTGATATGGGTGGTCTGTCTTATATTGATGATTCCTGTCTAACGATATCCTTTGTTCATTGATTCTATATCTATATGAAAAATATGCCTTGATGAATGACTTGTTGACAATGCACAGGTAGCACAGGTTCAGGGGGAGTATTCGCCTTCACACACATTCTGCATTGTTGGCATTATGGTTGCTGATTTCAACTATGGTTTCATATATTTATATCATTTAGTGCATAAGTCATGTAAATATCTAGAGGGTGACATGATTTATTTTTTCATAGTCTAAGTCCTATTGGACATATGATGTAATTTGTTTCCCCACTATGCCTAGGATGGATGATGTAATATTTGTTGTATTTCAGTCATGTATAAACAGTTGATATGTCCCCAATTGGTTGTGTGGATGAGTCAAATGTGGTGTATCCCCACTTGGTTGGGTGATTGATGTATGTATGAGTCTTTGGTCATAAGGAGGTCATACTCACTTAGTTGAGCTATGGAGTCATGTTATTCTTTTAAATCATATCTCTGCAGACTTGGCATGTACTTAGGGGGAGCTGGACCGCATCATACATATCAAAGGAAGAGAGTATCTTGGTCTGCCCTTTTGCCCTTGATGTGAAAGGGGGAGAGTATTTTGGTGTTGCATGGTATCTCTAACAGTTTCTACAGCTTGCATTAATCAACACCATCATGGTTGCCATCAAGTCCAAAGGGGGAGATTGTTGGCATTATGATACAAGTTTTGTCCTTGATGGCAACTCACTCACAAGTCAGTTTAGTTTTGACAAAAGGTAACTCATAGTATAATAGGTATATTCAGAGGTAACAGGGCAGTGGTACAGAAGAACAGGAAGATGGAACTAAGGTCTACTAATCAGAATAAAGAAGTTGAAGGAAAAGGTTGAAGTAAAGCCGTTTAAGAAGTATTTGCAGGTCCACTTAGCCAAAATAGCGAATACACGCTGGTCCATAGAACAAAAAGAGCATATACGTATACACGCACTCTCACAAGAGGAAAAGTGCATACAGGTTGGAAAATTAAAAGTAGAGAATACCAGGGTTCAATACCATGGTATTAGCCCACAATATTGAGCGAAATAACGACTATTTTATCCCGCCCAAGAATACCATGGGTCACTAAGTGGTTTTGGTCCGAGGTATTGAGAAAGCCCAAAAACTATATAAGGAGGAAAATATCATAAGGTCAAGTGTGCAAGTGAATGGGTTTCTAAGGTATACTTCTATCTGAAGTATATTTTATGTTGCAGGGGCTATGTTGGTGATTTGATCTAAAATATATATGTGCACCTTGAATTCAATGTTGGATTAGGATCATGAGGCCTGAAATGACTTATCATTGAATGATCTGATATCGGTTGGGCTAGATCTGATTATGTACGCCTGTCTTATTCATTAAAATTCATGATCTGAGTTTGTCTGAAGTCCGGAATTGCAACAAAGTTATGAGCCAATATTTGCATATCTGTACACTGGTTCATCTCAGTAAAACCGTGTGTACATGTAGGTTCTACTCTTCCAAGTACCGTATACAAAAGAAAATCTTTTTTCTTCAGATTTGATTGATCTATCTCGTCAGTTCTGTTGTTTTATTGTTGTCTCCCAATGAAGTCTTCTTAGATATGAATGTAAAACTAAATGCATAAGGAGTCTGTTATCTGATTGATTGATTGTATAAGTGAGAAGGGCGATCTCTGCTACTGCCTATGTAAAGCTCTGTAAATAAATAATAGATGGTCAGTATATTGCTATTTGGTACATACTTGATTCAGAAGTTTTATGTTTCAGTAGTTTTGAAGGTATACACAAGTTTGATTACAGGAAGTAGTGTATACGCGCAGGTTAGGTTCAATAAAGTAGCATATATATTTTGATGCATGATTTTTTAGATTACAACTGGTTCTGAATGATGATGCAGGTTTCTGGGTTTAGCATAGTGTTCTGGTGACAATGAAATAATTGTTAAGATTAACTGAATGTTCCTTGATGTAGATTAAGTTCCAAAGTCTGATGGGTCGAGTATGAAAAGTTGATTAAACGAGGCCTTCATGTGTATTGTTGTGTACCAAGAAAATCCAGTCTGAAAATTTATGAAACGTGGTCCCTAGAGGAAGAGAGAAGGTTGTAGCCTTCTGTAGGTCAACGCCTATGTACTAGTAATCACATTGGATACTACAAGAGCTAGGGGGTTGCAACTCACTTCCAGTAGAAGTTGGAAAACAAGAGAAGGTTGTAGCCTTCTACAAGTGGGTGCCTGCGTACTAGTATGAATCTGCACCAGTACAAGATTGTAAACATATTTTCTTATTATTAAAAGAAGACAGAGACGACAACAGCAGGTGATTTTCACCCACATTGGGTTTCCACCTTAAATCTTGGTGTTCATGTGTGTTTCTTATGTGTGATGGTTTATTCTATTTTTACAGCTCTGTTAATAAGTTACTGATGCACTGGTTAAAGATCAACACATGATAAATTATCTAAATCACAAGTTTTCTGGGTGTACGCTTGTTTCTCTAATCATAGTTGTGTGTACACACTAGTTCACTTCACAAAAGTAGTGTATATAAATCTGTTTGAGAAAAGAAGAATTATTGATCAGATAATACCAATTCACCGCCCTCTCAGTATTATTTCCAACATAAAGGTCACTAGAAGTTAGAAAGTCAAGAGTCATGAGGATTTGAGAGGTCGTGCCTCAAGTTATAAATACATCGTCATTTCTCATGAAAAGGATTTTAACCTTGGCTTCTACCAAAAGGAATTAGAGAGACAGAGTTAGTATTTTTGGAGAGCAAGTAGTGGCTCTAACACTCCACTATTGGAGCTAGTGGTGTTCATTGCATTTATGTATCTTAGGACTTTTGCTTAATATTGAATATTTTTCAGGCCAACGCATTTTCACACATGGATTGTGAATGTTTCTAAGACTATTATTTGAATGTTTATGGTTCATGTTTGTTTTCATTAAGTATTGGATTAGTTGAACTTTCGGTTACTTCAGTGCTCCTTTTTGGAAATGTGTTGTTATGCCTATAATGATCGTCATATCCTTGTGAACTATTTTGCTTGATGTTAGGTGAACCTTTTTCTCTCATGTGTGTCTCGAGTAGGGTAGCACTATTACTTCTCTCTTGAGAGGTTCACTTGATTTCCTCCCCAATAGTAGAAGAACCTAGATACATCGGCAATCAAACATACACAAGGCATATTAGTTTTCTCATTCGAAAGGACAATTGCACTTCTCTTTCGTGCTGAAAACTACAGTCAATGCATATCCTTAAGTAAACAATAGCCAGGTCATATTTCGGATGGGAGTTATACACCAAACAGTGTGAGGTCTAGTTGGGACCTTATATCTAGGAGATCCCTTGTATGTTGATGATATCCAACGCTGTCAATAGAGCCTAACTCATATTTGTCTCCACGGGTCTAGGTCTAACTCATATTTGCTTTCATAGATATAAGTCTGAGCAATTTTAGGAGTCTATGATATGAGGCTACTTATTATCTGAATTCTTGACTGTGGATTGATCCAAGTTGCTAACTGAAACTAGGTCAAGATCTAAGGATATATTCGAGTTCTAATCTGACTATGATATTATTCAAGGTCTGAGATTCAAGAGGTCTATCATTCGAGCCTTATTTTTTCTGGGATGGTGATAGTATTAGACTCTTAGTGGTGAACTTGTTGGACACTTTATTGGAAAACTTGTTGAAATTGTGTTGTAAACATTTACATTAGAGACTTGGCACTTCTAGATGCCATCTTGTGGTCAATATTGTCTATGTCCTACTGTATTGTTGAAGGATATCTCTAAGGAAAATCTGTTGGCATTATGGTTCTGGTATGATTATATGTTTCAGATGTTGTACTTGATGGCAACACCCATGGCATGGCTCTCATTTTGATAAAAGTAAAGAAGTATGCAGGAGAACAGTTCAGGAGGTGCGTACCCGCAGGCATTCCATACAGGGACCGCGTCCTAATACGCGGATTACCCATCCATGGGGTGCGTACCCCAGTGCACACATTCCAAGGCAGTTAAGCGCCCACACGTGGGGTTTCTCATGTTATTTAGCCAACAGTATTGGGTTATCATGGTTTTG